>CM060842.1:77372500-77450000 GCA_030762175.1 Metallyticus violacea
AATTACGAATAATACGGTCAATGGCTCAGCAGCAAGCGCAGCAGTAATTTTCTTTGTCACTTCAGGGAAAGGTGAAGGCGACCTTAATGGCATATTGGCTAACGGATAGGCTGATCTGAAACCCAACAGAAAAACTAGAATGCAGACGACAGCAATTTAAAATATATAATTTCATCAATGTTATTTGTAGATATTATGGTAATATGGAGTCATGTATTTATTTTAACAGTAGATAAAACTTTACTATAACTAATTTATTTTTTTTTAAAAAAATGTCATTCTCAAGCTCTCTTAATGGTAGTTTAGTTTATGTGAGATCGCAAATCTTATGATAGGTCGATAACCATTCATTTATATCTCTTCCCCCCCCCATTTCTGGTAATTGTCAACTGCAGCACAACGGCGCAGTTTGTTACTAAAATTACACAGAAAAGAAAGGAAAAATGTTGAAACATCAGGAATTCATTTCAAAAGTATTTCACGTATATATATAGAAAATAGACCGCAATATTGAGCTCACATACAAATAGATTTAAAGGCGAGTGATGGAATGTAGACTTTTTTAAATAGTGTATATAACTTAATACTCATTTACATTTATTTAATCACAATGCCATAATTTTCAACATCTTTGCCTATACTGTACGATGGCCACTGCCTCCCTTTTGAAAAATGTAATATTACATTCTTATTTGAAGGTGGTTTTCAGTTCTCTAAGAATTTTGCAAGTACCTCTTATTTACAAGAAGCTCGCGGTTTTGAACAACGAATCAATAACTAAGATTTCCCTTTTTTTCCTTTCTACACCATCTTTACATGAGCCAAGTTAATCCCTTACTGAAATGAAGTGCTAATTTTCAGAGTTTATAAGATTTGGCGTTCTTTTTCTTCCTATCTTGAAGAGTAACGTCCTCTCCCCCTAAGTTAATTGTTCTGTTATTTTCCTTCGAGCTTTTCATTGATAACTTTTAGTAATTGATTCCGTAGGTTTAATTATTTTTATAATTCGTTATAAACATCATTAATTTAGGAATGCTGGATATCAAAGTAGCTGCTTGGCTAATATTAAGGTGATATTTTTAAACTAACAATGAAATAATTTTATAACAGATTTTAAAGGTAACTAAGATTTTGGTGGGAGATGTTTAGTGGAATCTCTGAACAAATGTACCGTCAACATTTTATGTCCAGACAAGAGGATCCTACAAAATCACCTAGTAATTTCTCAATGTTGCGTAACAATTAAAATACTCAAATATCGTCAGCTCTATATTTCCAGCGGTTCTGTGAGAGGTTTACTTGACTCTTACGGTTGCAAAGATGGTGTAAAATGCATAGATGTACTAAAAGAACTTCATTAGCTTTGAAGAGGTAAAATCTGGAAATTTATGGAGAAATTTTCGGATTTAAATGCTGCTGTATATGTTTTTTACTACTTCATACTTCAGAAGGGAGTGGGAGGGACATCAGAACTTTGGTGATCTATCTGATTTGCAGCCAAATACTACTGTGATTGCTCTATAGAGCTCTGTATTTTGTTTCTTTTTGTGTTTTTGAAGTCATTTTACATAATGACTACACTTTTTCAGTTTTATTGTGAGGTACTTACATTTTTTATTTCTAATGCGATGTGTTAAAATGTCGTTATTTATATTTATTGTTACGTGTGCCTAGTTCTAAAATTTGTTACTTTTATACTATTCCTTCTGGTCACTTCCCTCTAAAGATAATTTGGAAAAGACTTGCATGTGAGTTTCATAAGGATTACTGAAAGGTTGCACCCCGAAATCCATTGCTTAAGTAGACTATCTCTAGGTCTTCAGCAACCCGCTTAGGAATTAATATATTTTTCCTGAATAATAGAACTGAAGGTCAACTCTTGATCCCCTCTTAACATCCTTATTGGGATGTTGATGCAAATAAAAGGAGAGAAATTGTGTTTATTTAATTATTTACATAAGGTAACGGCAAACATGAGCAAAGATAATGAAAAAAATGAAACCATTATTACAAGGAAAAATGCCTATTGAGCAGTTTGCAACCTAAAGGTACATTTGAATTGCACGTTCTGTAGGAAATGTTATTCTTTTTCCTCTTCAACTTCTTTTTGTGCACAGCTGTACAGACTAGGCCCTGTTGGAGAAGCATTGAGTTCAAGTACACATAGAGCAATAAGTTTGTTCCTCGAGATTTTATACTTTTGGTACTATACAAAATCTGACCGAAAATTGTCCACCCATTTTCAGTATCTTCAGATCCTGTGCGCATTTTTTATAAAACTTTGTAGCCTGTCTGAGACCAGCGAATTCATAAAGACCGTACTTGCGTGTAGCGTTCTTTTGAGCAAAACAAGCATCAGCTCCAGGATACTTCTAACTTTTCGCCTTGAAAGGAAGAGAATCCGGACAAAATTTACGGCCACTAGGCAGCTCATGGAGTTCTCAGTGCAACAATTTGTACCTTTTCAAAACTTCGTAAATAAACTGGGAAAAGTGTATTAGATCAATATAGAAATACTTCGGAAGAAGATTAGGGTTTTAATGAGCTCTGTACTTTCCGGACAAACTGCGCAATTGCCAATTTAACTCGCAATCAGCATTTAATTTTCATTACATGAAAAAATGCTGAACTTATTTTAATAACTTTAAATACCTGAGGTTTTTATATGGCTTTTGTATTAATGCTTTCCTTTTGGTTATTGTTCATCAGGTTTGTTTTGACTTACAAATGTTACTTATTAGCGGTTAGGGAGACGAAGATTAATAATTAATAAGGGATTAATAGTATTTGTTGATAAAACAAATAAAACGGTTTATATGTAAATACCCCTACATACAATCCTCTCTCTCTATAAAAAAAACTAATGATGAATTTAATAATACAAAACTTAAAATTAAATTGACATCAAATAAGTTATCATTTATCTAAAAGTGGAAACTAGTGTGTTTCTTTCCGGGTTTTTTTTTAATTTTTATTCTTTTGTTTACATATTCTGTTTATACTTCCTCTTCGTGGTTTTACTTGAAAGTCTATTATTTTGGAATGATAAAGCCCAAAATTTTCGCAACTTTAGTGCATATAAAGTGGTCAGTGATTGTAACAACATCGACACTATTTGATTTTTTAATAATCATTCTATAAACAACGCTGCGCGTCTATCTCTGAGGCCTGCATTTTACTAATATGTAGATGAAATCATTACAGCTAATTAGTGTAAAGTATCTCTACTAAAATGAATGAAGAGAAAGTTGCATAAAAACGGATATTTAATTGCTTAAAACTTAAATTCGTGAGAAGAAACTACGGAGAATATGCTAGAAAGAAGTAAGGCTGCTTGACAAAAGGAACATATCTTAGAGAACAGAGCGTTATATAGCTTAAAATAGTGCAGATATATAAGCGAAAGGACCGCAACGGCATAACATATGAAGAATATGCAAACTGCAGAAATGGCTATGACCACAGAAACTTGGAAAATAAACCCAAAAAATGCAAGAAGGATGTAACAATGAGAGATTATAATGGCGGAGGTAGTATTGAAAGTTCGGTCGCATTGAAAAAAAAAAATACACTATATTTACACCAGATGTAATTAGCCAATACTAGCTAACAGCTCGGAGTTGCAACTCTCTTATTGTAATATTTTGTTATTAAATAAATAAATATGTATTGTTAAGAAAAAAAAGCTCCTGTGAATGCATATCCGGAAACAAATATATTTTGAGATACGGGTCATGTTGTAACGTGGGCTATTATCCTCAACTCTCTGTTGAATAGCCACCTTATTGCTATATTAATATCTAGCATTGCCACATATCCTTCAGCACTACGTTTTAGAGAGTCGCGTGCTTGATACTATGCAATGTACACACGCTTCTGTAAATTGTCCACGAGTGAGGGAAAGGCCTTTAAGTATGCTCATCAAAAATTCCAAATATCAAGACCAGGTGATCGGAGTGGTCGTATTCCGGGATCTCATCGCCCAGATACGTGTTGTCGGACGATATGTAGAAAATGTGGTGGTACTCCACCGTGCCTGAACGACATCTTTCTATGTGCTATACCTACAGTCTCAGCTAAACTATACAAATGCTTTAGTGCACCGCACAGATAAATACAAGCTCAGTTCAATGAGACGGAACGAAAAGACAGCCATACCTTATCTCTTGGTTCATTTTTACTACAGAGTGTTCACAAAGTAAGTATCGATTTCATAGAAACGAGGGATGTAGAGGTAATATTTGCATGTCTGTGTATTGTAGAGGTTGCAGTTGCTGCTGAAATCGGATATTGGCTTCGTGACTACAGCTCCACGTGTTCTGCTGATAACTGAATGTGTATGATGTTAAGTGTGCCAAAGGGGGTAGCCATTGTACTGTGGGTCTTATGGTGAGGTTCAGACGAAATTTGATCGCCGATTCCATAAACAGAACAATTAAACTATTGGTGAAGAAATTCAAGCGCACTGGGACCGTTAAGAATGAGTTTGGACAAGGCCCTCCATCAACCTCTGAAACAGAATTTGAGCAATTAGGGCCTCCATTGAATGCAGTCCGAAATCGGTGCAGGGTTTGTCATGGGAACTGAACATTTCACGCTTGAAGCTGCATAAGGTGTTGCAAGCTGAAGAAAGGACCATACCATCTGCAGTTTCTGCGCCATTTAAAGGATGAGGATTTGGCAGAATGTGTTAACATGTGATTGATTTGCTTGCTGTCTTGGATGTTCGCACATTTTTAAATGTCGTGTTTCCTGGAAGTTGGATTGGGCGCGCAGGGCTCATAACCTGGGCAGCGCGTTTACCTGGCCTCGCGCAAGTGAGCTTCTTTGTGTGAGTATTTATCAAGGGACGTGTTCTGCCATCGCATTACCACATTGGAGGAGCTCCGAAACCGAATTAGACAGCAGCCATAACACCACGAATGCTCCAGAACGTCTTTCGTGCAACAGTCAAAAATGGGAGGTGTGCCTCGATGTGAATGATGCTCATATGATAAACATATATCATTATGAACATTAACAATTCAGTCGCCATTTCAACAAAATCGATACTTTATTTCTGTACACTCTGTAAAGTATTCTTTTTGGTTAAGTATGAATTGAGTCATATACCAAAGGGCATTCGTTTTGGGATGTGTGTGTGTGTTCATGAGAACTTTGTTACTAGTTTTGGTGAACTCTCTCTGCTGTAAAAATATGCGACACTTTCATTTAAACACTACATGTATACACATATTTCATAATCTATGTTGTAAAATGAAATAAATGCAGTGTATGTCTCAGGAAAATAAACACTTTCATATAGCATTATTTATGACTCATAACTTAATTGGTTAGGAAGTCAATCCGAAACCAATTGCATAAACCGAATGCATTGGTTCAAATTCTGCACGAGTTAAGTTGCTTGGCTGAGCTTTTTGTAAGCTGTCAGGAACCACCCGGTTCATTTAGCATGAACATTATTCGTTCATTATAACCAAAACTACTCGGGATAGGATGTCATTGGATGTAAAAATCTAATAAAGGTTCTCTTGAGTCTTATATTGTATGTAACACTTTTATTCAAATAAAGAAATCCCTTCAGAACATAATTGTGTCATATGTATTTGCTCAAGGTATTCATCACAACGTTCGGCTCATGAGTTACTTGACCACCTTTTGCTAGAAGTTGGCTCTCTATCTTATCCTAAAGTATGTCGATATAATTATTTTATGACCTGTATACTACTTCTAATATAAAGGGTTATTCAAAATGATGTGAACAATTTCACACCTCTTATTATTTTGGAATACAAGAAACATGTTTATGAATTGAATAGCAGTGATTAAGTTCAAATTTGAGTTACCTTCTGCAAAGTCAGATGGCAGCTCAAACCCGTGTTGCGTATTTCGCGTGTCATGTAAAATGGCAAAAAACCTGTAGATAAGTCATTTTGTGTGCGCCGCTATCACGAAACAGTGGAAAGGTAATTCGAAACGCAATATAATAACACACTACCACTCCCTTATCCATTCGCGAGTGGTACAAACAGTTTGTAGATAGTGGGTGCATTTGCAAAAGAAAAAGCACTGGGCGTGCGATCACAAGTGAGGAAACAGTGGAGCGCGTATACAAGTAGACCGGGTAAGTTAACAAACAGGGCAGCAGTAGGCTTGCAATACCCCAGACAATTGTCTGGAGAATGCTACATGAACGCCTGGGTTTGCACCCATGCAAACGTCAGTTGGTACAGAAACTGAAGCCTAATGATCGTGAAAAGAGGTTACAGTTTTGTACTGACATCCTAGCTATACTCAACAATGACAACAACCTGCTCGAAAAAATCGTCTTCTCAGATGAAGCCGCATTCCATCTCTCCGGGAATGTTAATAAATACAATGTGCGGTTTTGGAGTTCTGCTAAAATACATGTGATAATTGAGCATGCAAGAGACAGCCCGAGGTAAATGTTTCTTGCGCAGTGACTGCTCAAAATGTGCACGGGCCATACTTTTTTTGGAGAGGCCACAGGTACTATGTATATTGGTATGCTGGAAGAATGGTTGCTGACACAACATGGGAATGAGTTCATCTTGCAGAAGCATGGCGCCCCAACACATTCCCATTTGTAGGTACTGGGCTGTCTAAACGAACGTTTCAGGCGTGAATGGCTTTTTTTTTTTTTTTTGATTTGTTTTATTTACGGGCGCTCTCTAACTTCTCAGGTCATCAGCGTCCCATTCAAATCAGGGCGTGAAACGGCCGGTAAATTTTGCTCAGAGGCCTCTTTTTTTCAGACTTGAGGTTCCTTATCGTGCCGTAAATGTACGACACGGGACCCATGACTTTACTTCCTTTCCGAAGGAAGGCATACTTAGGATTTTTAAGCCCGAAAAAATTAATCGACCCTGGCCGAGATCGAACCTGCGATCTTGGGTTTAGAAGGCTAATATGGTTACCACTACACCCCCAGGACCGACAGGTGGTCGTGAGACAGAAGCTTATGCGCCCCCCAAGATCTCCAGATCTTACTCTACTGGATATCTTCTCGTGGGGTTATGTGAAAGATAGAGATTATGTGCCCCCAATGCCAATGTCACTAAAATGCCACAAAATTGAGGCAAGACATAGTTAAAATTGACGTGAGCTTGCTACAAAACATCGAGTATCAGTTCGATGCGTGAAGGAACATTGTAGGCGCACATATAGAACTTTGACTGTTACTCTTTCATTTACAAAACGTTGTAGTGCAAGTGTGCGTATAGATATGCAAAAATAATTTATTGAAATTGGTCACATCACTTTAATGACCCTGTACTTTCCTTACTGTTCCGACTTTATCCTTATAAATCAAGTTCCGCATTACAGAGATGCACAGAATTTTATTTTCGATGGATTTAATTTTGCATATTAAGCTTTTCAAAGTTTAATTTTTGTCATTATCGAAACTAGTAATAAAATTATGCCAAATTTTAACCTTAATTTATTACACGCAGTGCATGTATTAGATATTTATAATGAAGGTTCTCTGTTTTTAAACCTGTATGCTTTTTAGTTCATTAAAAACTGTTTTCTGTATAAAACATTAGACATTGTAAAGCAGACAGAATGCAATAATCTTCCTATATTTCTGCAAGATACACTTCAAATGAGCATGCATTGAATGTAGTGCATCTAATACATGCATATGTAGTGCATGTATTAGATATTTATAATGAAGGTTCTCTGTTTTTAAACCTGTATGCTTTTTAGCTCATTAAAAACTGTTTTCTGTATAAAACATTAGACATTGTAAAGCAGACAGAATGCAATAATCTTCCTATATTTCTGCAAGATACACTTCAAATGAGCCACACCACATACAAACAAGTGCAAAGAACTCACACGACATTCCTACGCCTCTCTCCAAACATTCCAACTGCGCAGTGAAACTTACGTAACAAAAAACCACGACATCCATTTTCTCCTTTTTATTTCTTGTATTATTTTTTAGGTTTTTACTTGAGCGCTTGTAATGTTAACTTTGTTTGAAGAAGGGAAGTTAACAGACGGGGCGTGACCGAATCACGGACCACGTAACCCCCCTTGTGTGCGCTATGTCAATGAATGTTCACGGCACACGCACGGTACCCCGCAGGCAGCGCATGCGCTCTCTGGAAATTGATTCGTCGTGCTTTCAACCCTGCTATAATCTCAACCCTTCCTCATTCATTCACGTGAAAAAGAGAAGCAAGAAAATCATTTTAAATTTCATTGCGATGTAAATAAGGGGTTGATATATTCTAGCCTTAAGGAAGAACCCTTATTTCCTTCTCATTAATGTCGCAGCACGACTGAATCTTCCTGCTGGACATTGTCTAAACTTTCCTAATTAATATGAACATAGGTGCGTTTCAAAGTTAACTCTATGTAAAACATCTGAACAGTACGGCAGTTGCAAATCGGCTGTGGAAAGCAGTGTAGTTTCGAGTTCTGTCTGGGTTAAGTTGGTTCTGAAGAGATAAAACTTGTCGGCTAAGTTTTTTTCTTCTTCTTTGAATTACCTTTGGTCTGGGACCATTTAGTAAGCCAATCGTTCCAAGGACTAAATACAGAACGAAGTTTTTTTTTTTTTTTTTGATCATAGTATAAAGTCAGATAGAAATATTAAATGCAAAGTCAAATTGGCGGTATCGAAACTCTATATGGACATCTTGTAAAAAGCGGTTGAGTTTCAGGTACACTGATTTATTGCAGCCATCATTCGAATGGCAGTTATCATCACTCTCGGTGGCAGAGTCAGATGCCGCCTTGCAATATTGTACTGCGAGATTTTCGTGGTTCAGTTGAGTTAACCTTAGGTTGACGACTTTTGAAGGAGATGTAATGACAATTTTCATGTTGAGTCTCAACAGAATACAAGCTGGGTTTTCTATAAAAAAATCTATACTGATTATACAAATGAAAAATGTGTCATTTATGAAACAGATATTTTCAAAGATATCATAAGACACTTAAAAAACAAAACTGTTTTTAAATTTTTCAAGACTTAATTGTCATTATTTTTATATTAATTTTAATACAGAAGAAAAATATTAATTTTTAAAACATATTTTCTGCTTTAGGTGGACTTTTAACACGAACTATTAATCTCGGGTTTCTAAATAAGTTTGTAAATTTGTTACTTAGCAATTCTGATGAAATAATGTGTAATTTAAAGCAATAGTACAGCTTTTGGTATATAATGTCATTTTACGCAAATTTCAAACAATATGTTTTTCGTAAATCGCATGCATGCACTCACTCGCACATGCTCTTGCACAGTTTTTCAGAAAAACACACAAAGTTAAAAAATATGAAAGTTTAGACAAATTGTAAAATTGTATTACAACATGGTGGCCATGTTTAAATGCCACTACCATATAAAATGATATATAGATGTACTCTGTGAACTATGTAAACTCATATTATACATAAAACCAAAAATCGATTTTTTGACCCAAAGTCTGTATCAAATGTCCGCGTCGTCATCAGTTACCTTCAATATCTATGAGTGAATATTATTAGGCAACTTAATTGAAAAAATCATGATTATTAGATATTTTAGAGTGCCACAAATTTGCAAATGAAAGCAACACAAGACAGCAAGAGACACAATAGAACGAACAAAACAAACGCAAACTATGGCTTTCTAACAGTGTTTAAAGATAATTTTCTTTTATTAAAATTATTTTATATGTACACATTTTTAAGGCAATGCCTAGCTAGATCTTTGTCACTCAAATGCGGAACTTTGCTATCTTAATTGACACATAAAGTAGGCATTTAAAATAATCAAAAAAATACGGTTCCAAAAATGAATTACATTCTTGTTATTCAGCTCATGGTAATCCTTTCCTGCAGTTATTACTTACATCATAAATTGTGATATTGTGTTGATTAAGGATCTTCTTCCAGCAAAACTTTGTAAATGTTCTATATAATTTGGACGTTACCAAAAGAGGTAAAACAGGAATAGGCTTCAAAATTATTATTATTTTTTTTTTAGTATAACTAGAACTATAAGCAGTCTTGTTAATAAAATGCTAATTTATAACATTAGTTGCATAAAATAAACATAGTATGAATTACGTCATTAAATTGTTTTCATGAATGAAATGTCAAACGATAATGGTGTATGTATAACTAATACTAACCTGTCCTGAAATACAGTACGATCCATTTCAAATCTGCCGGCGTTCTAGTGGGCCGAACGGCGCGCATTTATTTGAGAGATACGAGCACACGATACAGATCACTCTATATCACTATATGTATAAAAGTGCAGTATTTAGTCCTCTTAATTCAGGTGTTTTTGAGATACCGCATTCTTGTGCTAATCGGCGTAAAAGGTTTAGAACTTCTCTGCCTTCTTGCTTGAACATCTGCAAGTTTCTCCTCTGTCAAAACTGTATTCTTTCGATATTTCTTTTTGGCTTTAAAAGATCTCGATTCACGCCACTTTCTAAACAATTCAGTTATGCACGTTCTAGAAGGAGCAGTAGCTTTAGGAAAATGAGGTTGAAATTTACGTGCACATCTATCGTAAGATTGTCTCTTCAAGAGATCAGTTTCAGCAATGAATATTCGTTGCTCGACACTACCACACCGTTGTAAACAAAGGATTTTCTGGAACTCGCCTATTTTCAATAAGACGTTAGAATGACACTGAGCGTAGGGTGCGGCGTGCGTAGTAACTGATTTTCTTCATGTAAGGGAGCAGTCTGTTCTCCCCAGTAAGCGAGCGCCTTATAGCCTGTTAGAACGCTGGCAGGCTTGAAATGGACCGCACTGTATATGTCGACCCTAAAGTTTCTGAAGTGTCCTTCTTAATAATTTAACTGTTCATCCAGTTAGTATATCTGTAGTTGTCCTTCTGATAAGTATCATAAGATTTTCTCGGTATCAGGAACAATTAAGCCTTTTCAGCTTAGGCTAACATTTCTTGCAGTAAATCCATCGTCACTGACAACAATACACAAACGAACTAAATAATCTCTTTCGATACATTGACATCATCAGTATAACAAAAAAAAAAAAAAAAGGCAATAACTTCAGAGTAATTAGTTCGAAAATCAACATTAACATTAATTTTATATTATTAGTATCCTTTTATAATTTTGGTATACAAAACATAGCATATGAAAATTCTTTGTGCAATTATACAATTACAGCATTTGTAAAAATTACATTTTATTGAAAAATTAATCATGCAAAAGTATAACAATATAAACTAATACCATTATAATATGCTATTATATGATCGTGTGTTTGCATTGATATTACTTTGTTTTGGGACATCTTTTTAATTCATGCTCATTACCAGGGACTGAGTGTGGGCGAAGAAGGAATTACATAACATATCCAACTCAGCCATATTATACATTGTTGATATTTTCATTGTTCTTGATTCGTTTGTCTCTCAAAATATTAATTTATTGACATCGTAAAGACATATCTCTATGATATTTCACTAATAGAAGATTATAAATCACTGGGTAAAGAAGCTTAGAGGTTTTTTTATTCAGTGATAACTTATTTTTTCACTATATCACATTATAACACTTTACTTTTTTCCACGTTATTAAAGAGTGAGTGTTACCTAACTTAACTGTCTTGCATAGTTCCGAGCTACGGAAAGGAAGGTGTGACCCACGATAGATTCTGTCCGAACGCGGTCTGTTCTCAAAGCCGTTTACTCCTACGAGCACACTACAACAATCGGAACAATACTTATGTTCAATTTAATGCCGATAGCAGTGCATGAGATATGCAAGAATGAATGAATAGTTTTTAACGCCCGTTTTTGCTACAGAGGTGCACAGGCGATGAACACTGATGATACATGAGATGAAATGTTATAATGAGAAAGAATTTTTATTTTTTTAAGAAAGGAATCGTTCCAGGCCTAAGTTTAGGGTGCCTCCTTGGCATTTGCCATTTATGAGGACTGAGGAAAACCTGAAAAAAACCTCAGTCAGGGAGGACGGTCCTGGCGGCATTCGAACCCAGACCACCCGCTCACGAGTCCGCGTTTAACGACTTCGGCCATTCGTGGCGGTATATGCAAAAAGGGAACTTTTATTTGGTGTATTCATTTATGAAATGTCCATCACGAAATTATTGTGCCTCAAAAGTTCTATTGACCCTAGCAGCAGGATTAGCTTTCCACTTAATTGCTCTTAAACAGTTGACAGAAAACGTTGAATCTTTGAGGGAATATTTCACCATGTGTAAAAATGTTATAAGAGAAGCATTATCGTTATAAGAATAAAACTATTACTCAATGTTGGTTTAATTCGAAAAAAGTTTAACATTTAGTCTTTACTGTATGAATAAATGTTGTAAATGCTTATTTAAGTAACTAGGCACATTGAAACTATTACCAGAGTACAGTCTTGAGGACTGAAGCGGATTTTATGAGATGTGTCGACGATGTGGCCTTAGAATATCTACCCGAGGGTCCCAGGATGAAAGAAAAAGGTTCAAATCACACGACAGTTCTTCATTAAACGCCTAGAAGTGTTTATTTACACAATAATTTGATGATTGCCACCTGGTTCGTTACCTCTTTTACATTAACACCACGAGCTACATACACCGCCTAAAATTGCATCTACCGCCCTAAAGCAACATTGTACGTCTCTCGACTTTCACTTGCGACACTGCTGACTTGAAATCTAAAAACAACGTAAACCCAAGGTATCTGGAAATGCTTTCTGGAAATGCCTCCTGAAAATGCCCTCTTTTGCAAAGTTGTTTTCCCTTATATTCTAATTTCGAAGTGTCCCCATATGTTCGTGAGAGCTCACGGGGTTCACAGCATAGCGCTCACGGATTACTGAGCCTTCAAAATATTCAAATATTATTGATGAGCTCTTGTGCTCCCAAGCGCGCTCACTTTAAATTCATAAACTCTTTGATTTCCCATTGGATAGTTCATGGTCAGCCGATGTAATGATATCATCACCAGTACCTGTTCTTTGGTATCTTTAACGAACTTCCGAGCATCTCCAGCAGCTAAGAATACAAAAGACCTATTGTTCGACTCCTGCCGGACACCTGCATGCAGTTTTGTTACAATAAAAATACTTGTTGCTCGGGCTATTTTCAGTAAATGAGAGTACAAAAGATTACATTAGGGAGCCTTTACCTTTCGTCAAATAGGTATGCATCTGGGTAGTCTAAATACACTCTTTCTGATGCATGAAATGGTCTTGTTTGTTGCTGCAGGCTAAATAAAATATTTGATAGTTATTACTATTTAAAGTGGGTATAGACCTTCACCCTCAGGCACGCGTGGGTCTGAAGACCTATCACAGGATATGCCTTCAGTAGAATTTTTAGAAACTATACATAGCTTCTGCAGATATCCCTCAGTAAACTCATTATGTTTAAAACACGTTTATGGTTTGCAATGTCTTAAATATCTCCCAAGATTTTGTTTAATTAAGCTATACATTACTAGAGCAATTATTTTTCATTAGAGATGCTATATTCGAACCTTTCCCTTTTTGTAGTATTTTGAATTTTTCGAATTCTAAACTAAAAACGTTACAACTTTGAAATAATTAAATTTAACTCCAGTGGTGCACAAAAGAAAGCCTTCATCAACAAAACCAACACCACAAGACAATTTCAGTAACTGATTGCTAATTTTGCTAAATGTAGCAACAGCAATAAATTATGTTCATTTATTTTTAATTTACATTGTCATAGCATTCTGCCATTGTGTACTTAAAAAATATAAGTCAAAAAGAAAGAAAGAAAATAGTTGTCAATTTTTGCCAGAGTGGTGATATTTTTCTATTTTTGCATATCCTCCTAACTTTAATTTTATTCCTGTTTTATTTCAACGTTAATATTTGTCAGTTATTGGCTATACTGTCAATTTATTTTGTTTTTTTCCCTGCTCATAATTTTAAATTTGTGTTAACACTTACCAATGTTTGTCCATACTTATGATATTTGCCCATTTTTTTTCCATATTATTCTACCTTTAGTTTTATTTCTTTATTTATTTCATTTTTAATGTTGGCCAATGCTATCGATATTTGGTTATTCTTCCATATTATGTTATTTTTATTTTTATTTTTTTAATTATATCATTGTTAATGTATGCCAATGTTTGCTTATACTGTCGATATTTACGCTAACTTACATTCTCTTTTATCAGTATTTTTTATGCATTTTTGTTTTAATATTTCTCGGTTTTGCTATAATGGGTGTTTCGACATTGTCGTTTCTTTAGTTACATTTTTTATGTATTTTATATAATAATATCTATCTAAATTTGCCAATATCTGCCTATACTGTCGATCAAACATTTCCTAACTTTACTTTTATTTCGTTGCTTATTTCCGTTATATTTGTTCATGTCAGCCTATAATGGCGGCATTCACCGATACTTATTCTCCTGTTTTGACGCTATTTATTTATTTATTTATTTAAATAAAATAATCTGCGTTATATTAATTATTTGATATTTTAATATTATTTTTAAATTTTTAGTGTTAATAAATGTACATTTTAACATATGCTCACGAAATTTATCTTTGCCTCAATATTTTCATTATTAATTTTATATAACTAATTTTTAATATATAATATTTGTAAGTGTTTCTTTAATTTATCAATATTTGCCTTTTCTTCGACATTCTATATCTTTTCTTTGTTTTTTTCTTGTTTTTATTATAGTACTTTTCTAGTTTTATTTTATTGTTAACGTTTGTGCACATTAGCGTTTCCCGGAAAAAGTACTTCCCTCAGGAACTGCATTGGAAATAGTCATCGGGCTACACTGAAGTCAGTGTGCGCAGGCGGGGCAATGGAAGAAACACTAGGGTTAGAGTTTAATAAATTATATTTTATTTAAAAAAGTAAAAATTTCTCATATCACGCAAAAAGATGCTTGAACTGCCTGCCTTCAATGTTTTGTTTTTATATATTTCTTACATCTTCATATGGAATTGCACCATTACTCTTTTTAATTCTTTACGAATCATATTATTACTTGAGATTTTATCATTTGGGCTTTACTCTTCACATAATATTTTGATAGTACGAACGCTTATTTTACCAATAACAATTATTCCTTTCAGTTCTAATATCCTTACATGAATTTATACTAGAGTCATTTTTTTAACAATTTTAACTATTGGGTTATATCATGAATGAAACCAAGGATAAGTATTGGTGTCTTAAACCAAAAATAGTAAGTAATAACTACTTCCGGTGATTGATTATTTCTTTACATTTCCATTTATTGATGAAGTAGAAGATAAATTGTTTTCTTAGTATATTAAGTACCTTTAATCAAAGGTCATAAATAACTAATCTTTATGGAATAGAATCGTTAGGTTTAATGTTTGAAATTAAGTCTGCTAAAAATGCAGGATTGTGCATTTATTTGATTGTTTGATTCTCAATTCCAGCTTAGAAATTCGGTAAACTCTGCTTGTCCCCAACTGTGTAGCCTGGTTGACCTTGAGCGATAGTTTACTTATCAACCGATGCAGCGTTTGTCACCAGATAATTGAATAACCTGATACTACAACCTACGAAAAAAAATGTTTTTAAGGAGACGAACAATGTCCTGAAACTATCTAGAAGCCTATGAAGTAAAGCGGAACCGCCTCCGTGGTCCCGAGTTCGAATCCCGTAAGGCCAGTACCCAAGTAAGGTTTATGCCGGAGTTTTTTCCTTACCTTGAAGAGATGAATACCAGATAACTTGATGCCTTGTAGACTCCGGGCTTATTTGCGCACTCACGTCATCATTCATCCTCTCTTTGGACCTTTGATGCTATGAGAGATGTCAAACTATAAGTACATACACATATGTATATATATATATATATATATATATATATATATATTTAAAAAAGGAAAGTGGGTCGTAAATGGTCACCTATTAGGAAACTTAAGCAAACGATGGCTACGATGATTGATCGGTAAGCAGGAAGTCATCATTTCAAAGTGAGCTTTCTCGAAGGTTCCCAGTTCAACATAAAAAGTTGCGATAAAAAGATTCCGTTCGATGCTGGCTAGCGGGCCAATTTAAAATAATTTTTAAGGTCAGTATCAAAAATAGTATGATAGATATATTTAAATCTTTAATAATTTTTTTCTGGGGTCCTCGAGTTCCCTTAACCCTTGCCGTTAGTGCACCGCTGGGTGTCAGTTTGAGCGATTGAGTGACAGGACGATGTCAGCAAGCGCAGTTACTAACTTGGCCTTAACCGCTAAATAAGGACATCGGGCGCTTATGATATGATTGATAAAGGTAAGAAGTGGCGCCTTGCCGGTTGATACATTTTCACCAAGTTAAATTGAGCAATGCAAAGTATCGTGGATATACAGCACGTTTCTACATAAGCACAGCGTTTGCGTTTTCTTGTTTTAACTCGTGTAATATTTAAATATTTACTTCATACGCATGAAATTTGAATTTTTATAAACATTGAACATTTCCGTAATTCATTACTTCTGCACCAAAAGTGAAATAAAATGACTAGCAGAAGAATAGCTGTAGTTTGCATTACAAGCTGTACACTTTGCTTCTTCGCTTTGTTTTAGACACTACAAACTGTGGTAGTTATTATTCCAATGTCGCAAACTAAGAACGTTCATTCATGTTCCTAATGCTTGGAGAACCCGGAAACAGCGCGAAGATAACTGATTTTAGGAGCTGCAGTTCAAGGTCACACATGTACAGTCGCTTTCGCCTGTCAGCTGACGCAGTAGGCTATTCAACCAAGTTTCTATTTTTTCTGAGGATTCTGCTATGATTCTGGGTCCTCACAATTCGAACTAATACTTAAGTGTAATCATATCTTGGAATTATTTTGCGAGTTCAGCAGTTAAGGGAGGATTTCCATATGATGATTTTTTATTCTACTCCCTTGAGTAGTTAAATATAATTAAGTCATCTCTACTTTTATGGAAATGTTTCCGATTTCTCATTAATTATTACACAAAAATGAATTAGAAATGTTGACATCACGGCCTAGAAGGTAACAAAGCAGCAGATAAACTGACTAAATAATGAACTAACATTGACTCCATGGAACAGTCTTTCTGTGACATTGGGAAGAAAACTGCGGAAACGGCCATATATCAGCGAGTCAAGAGTATCAGAACTTTCCCGGTCACTAACTGCGTAAAATTCTTATTAAAACATCCGATAGCATCCTGGCTAAGGACCTACTAAGAGTTATGAAAAGCAAATCATGAAATTTAGTAGTAATAGTAAGTAGTTCAATAATGGCTTGTGGATACATTAATTAACACAGAAATAGACAAGAAAGCTATTGAAATGATTACTGAGCATTGGCCATTCCGTAAACGCTTATGAACAGTTGGACTCTATAAAGAAAATCCCGCATACCGTCTATATGGAGAGACTGCTAAACCAACATACCAGAGTATCCATCTCTGGAAAGGAAAAGAAAATATCAGTTAGGTTCCAGTCCTTTAGAGGGTGCATTCCTAAACTTGTAGGATATATTCTAGATATCACTAAATCTGAAACTACAATTGGGATTAAAAGAGTGCACAAAAGACCATTCTGGCATAAGAGACAAGGTGTATTATTATTCATTACACATCCCCACTTAAATCAATCAGTAAATCAATCAATCAATCAATCACTCTCTTGTAAGCTTACCTGCATTTTGGGAATTATCATGTAATCTGATATGTACTGCCTTTTAGTATAAAACCACATAGTTTCCACTTATTTGTGTGTACGTTAATCGATGATGCTCATTTTAAATGTTTTTCTTTTCTCTTTTATTTTATTCATATCTGTTTTCTAAGAGATATAACAGAAAAGCAATAAAGTTGTCTTTTTTTCTCACCTTCCACACAAAAGTTAAAGTTCTTGTTATTGAGCTGCAATGAATAAAAGTAGGAAAATTAATGGGGAGAGTAAAGGATCTAAAAATGGTATATTGATACAAATTTTCATAATGTAAGGGTTTTGGCTAGTTTCGTTTACAAGTTTTTTTTAGAGAAATACCTCACAATGGCAATGAAGATCCCAAAAGCATTCATCGTGCAGCACTTTATTTAGCTGATATAGACATATGCATTTCTTAAAAAATGTATGTGATAATTTTCTATAAAATTTAATAAACCAAGCCCCTGGATGTCTATTTCCTTCGACAAAACAAAATGCGTATGAGAAGCATATGACAGATTTTACAGAATGAGCAGATTATGTTTCCCATACGCGGCGGCGGAGCTGCATGGTCCGCGCAGCCTCTACTCACAGCACACGGTTTACTAAACTAATCTTCAATACTGGAGATACTGGTTAAACTAGCAAAATCCTTCCTTCCTCGCGCATCAATCTCTCATTACTGCAATGGAGGAATTTTCTAACATTTTAAAGTTGCATCAAAGTCATATTTACTGCACCATTTCAATGTCTTATTTTACTTTCTTAATTATCAAAGAATTAAATTAAATAATCTCGCAGTCTTTGGGTTCAAAATCAAGTGTAATCTTTTCAGATCAATACGTGGAGTTAAACAGCTTGATTTTAGCGGCAGAGAGAGAATAAAAGTAAATTGTACTTTGTTGAAGGCTCTTACACACCACTATTGCAAAAACAAACTACTAAACCATTTTTTGATCTTGACCGTAGCATTCAGAGACTCACAAAAGAGTGCATTTTATGAACCTGAAATTTGGAGAGAAAGCCGCCAGCAACCCAGTGACCAACAAAATGAAACAAAGGACGAGATTTTATGATACCCAAAACAAACAATTTCTCTGTCATGTGAACGTTAACCCCAAGCGATCTTGGTACCACGTTTGCATAGCCCACTGACACATCTGCCAGAGCTCATTATAATGAAGGTCATGCACGCTGATGTAAATTGGCGCCATATTTCACGGGAAAGACAAAATGTAGGCAATGTCTGTTGTCAAACACAGTAGACACAGAGAAATAAAAGGACTGAAAAAAGGGAAAGTGTAAGTTTTAATAATCATGTTGCATTACCAATTAATACTTTGTGTCTATATTTGCTAATGGGGTCCTTCATTCGGCTGTCAAATTCACACTTCGGGCACGGTTGACTTATATGTGTTTATCAATTGTTTGTTCTGGTAGTAGGAAGAATTGCATCCAACAATTTACCCCAAATTTCTGTCAGACCTCATGATTAAGCCTTGAATATTGAGAAGTAATAAAATGTTTTAGAGCAGTTACTTCTTTTTCTTGAAAGGCATTTGGTATAATATGCGCAATTTCAATGTTATTTATCAGTTGGACCTAGGAAGTCGACATTGAACATACACAATATTTGGTTCCAAATACTAAACACTTTTTTTGTTATAAAAGTAATAATCGTTTACTGTAGTACACATTGGTCTGAATTAGTACGCACGCAGAAAATCATTTCGGTACTTGGGCTTTCTTCAAGGACTAGTCTTTTGTGGGTAGTTTGTTGGTGCCCTCAGTGAGAGCACCTGTGGGATGAAGGGAGAAACATCGGCACAGACATAGGCGGGGTCACTAACGATAACTCAGATAGAACCATGCTGACGCCAACTCCCCCAAAACTAGTATACAATATAGAAAAATCAAATACTTAAACCCATTATAAAATCATCTTTCCAAAGCGCAAGGCACTGTCAAACCAAACACAGCACCAGCCCAACGTGCCTGCTATTTTGAACCCTGTAACAGAACCAAAGGAAAGCAAAGACCCATTCCAACATTCGCCTAAGCGATCAGGGGAAATCATGGGAAGAAAAAAAAAAGTCTCGAGAGAGTTGAACCAAGCACCTGCTGAATTCGATCTTTAGCTTAGGCCAACCCGCTTGGTTATAGTGACGATAGGGAACGTCAGCATTCTGCAATCCGGACTGCCCTGCGTGCTTTTTTTTTTTAAATCTATGAAATGAGCTACCACAATGGAAGCAAAACATAAACTATTTTAAGGAACTGCTCAGGTATGATGAATGATTTGCACTACTTTGAGAAGTTTTTTTGAGTAAAAGAAATCAGCGCATTTGTAATGTTTTCAAATATTTCCGCTAGTACTAGCAAACGGTCCCCAGAGATGCAATAAGAGAAATGTAAGAATAGATGCAGAAAAGTAAAGAGAATAGAATATTCCTGGACATAACAGCTCTAATGAGCCAACGTTCGGTTGCTACCACAGAGTGGTCACTATGGAGTCACATAATTGTGCAACAGCATCTCGAAAAATCTCAGCTTTAGCTTTCCAGACCGGTTTTACACCTGTAGGGTGTTACCTTTATAAGACTGGGTAATCCAATGACAGCCATTTCTGAAAATTCCTTAGTATTGCAGAGATTTTCATAGAGCTTAAGAATATTGAAGGTTAACACTCGGTATGAATTTAGAGTCATAGAGAGAGACAAAGAGAGAATGTTGTGTTATTTATAGTTGTTTTCCCGCAAAACTCTCACCATGTTCTTTGCAGTTGTATATCAACACGACGTTAGATAATGCTGGCACGTGCTTAAATTGACAACACATGACATTCTGTTCAGTGAAAACTCTAGTATTTAACTCCGTGGTATACCTAGGTATTTTGTAAGCACTGCATATCTTATATAAGCTTTATTCTGTCACTTTCAGCTCAATGAGCCATTTAAACGTACCGCTTCCAGATACTGTACTTTTTTCCCCCCACATTCTCTCTTATTTCTAAGACAACTTAAAGGGCTGCTCCTTGAAAACTAAGTAGAAAAACTGTCAGTATCTTCAATTTTTCTCAACCTCTGTCTTTCAACACTGTTAGAATCTTTAAATTTTATATATTTGTTTATCAGAATAAGTAGTTTCAAAACAAAGTTTACCACGCTTTCTTTTCCTAGTAAATCAGTGTGAAACATTTATTATTCACCATTCAAAATAATAGCAATATACTGAATTGTAATGCACAAAAGTTTGGTCTAACACACAACAATTGTATGGATTGTAACTTGTATTTATATGAAGAGTTTGTTTCTCTTACAATGTACTTTACAATTTCATACTGAAAGTGTACTAGTTATATTTCAGTTATATTTCGCAAAAGTATTTTGCGCTTGTAATTTGTGTAGATTTCTTTACAAGTGTAGGAATATTGGTTACTTCACATACTAGCGCAATATTTAATATATGTTTAATACTTTAGAAAGCAGATGACTTGAACATTTGATCTAGTTGTAGCGAATGTGATGAAAATGATGGTAGGAATAGGAGTGTGTATAAAGGAAGAAAAAGTCGGTATCTGAGTACAGTAAACATTTTAGGTTAATGCAATAAAGTAAGACTTATAAGTGACATTGGCTTTTTGTTTTGTTTCATTCCAGCACATAAGTTTAAATTGTTTATTGGGTATTCAAATGTCGCAGAAATAATTTCTTTCCTTGCGTCATTCTGTTTGTAAATAAATACTTTCTTTTTGAGACCACTTTCACAATTTATACTCGCTCAACAATACAGACAAATGTATATAAATAATCAAATTTACTAAAATGAATTATTGACAGCAATTGAGAAGAGCTAATTATTTCTTTTTTCGATTAAAAGTTATGTTGCGACTTAGAGGTGCATGAGCGAAAATATACTACGATCATATAAAAGCAGAAGATTAAGCTTGAATATTCACAAAATACATTATAAAGTTTCTGAGACAAAATATCACATTCATGCAGAAGCAATATAATAATCCGTTATGTATTTTCAAAAATTATCATTAATCACTAAGAACTGAAGGTATGACTTCGTATGACAAACAGTTGCTCTTCCATCTTGTTATTATGAAATTATTTATAATTTTTAGTAATACTTTACGGATATTATACATTATTCTGTGGAAAAGAAAGTTACAGCTCCATACTTTATACGAACTTGTATTAACACGCCGGTAATGCATTTGGCCATATCTTTGTGGTGTACTGATTTCCCGGAGTGTACACGAAAGGAGCGAAATGAGGAACTGGTTTCATGTAGTGCCTTAAAGAAACGTGTTAAGGATCCGCCATCCCTCCAATTAGTCAACCGAAGTACCAAAACATATTGCTGTGGTATATGACCTCGATCGGTTTCCGTCCGAGCAGTGGCGTTGCTATCTCACAGCAAAGCTGCTGCTACTTAATGAGTGCAGGTTTTTCTTCAGATCAAAGCACGTTGGTTGCTTCTTTTAAAACCTGACGAAATGGAACGAGAAAAGTCGCATTGTTATATTCGTCTCCGTCATCCTACAAAAAAATTTTTTTTCCTATTTTTCCCTTACACCATCACAGCTTACAATTTTATTGTGCATCTTACTATTTTTTCTACTTTTATCTCTGTCTTGTATACTCCCCCTACAATCCCATTTACTACTTATTTTACTAATTAATTTATTTTGCAACCGAAAATACATACAGATAATCGAAAATGTATATCTGAAATATTTATTGTACCAACTGAAAGGGGTATAGAACAAGAAAGAAATCTGAAAGAGGACAGTGAAAAAGATTATGAACACGTTTATTACATCCTTTCTACGTTTTGTTTGGAAAAAAGAGACGTTGAGCGGCCTTCCTCTTGAAGCTACTGTGCAGACGAGTGTTAAGGATGGGCGGTTCGCGTGGAGAGGAAATGTGACAGTGTCCGTTGCACATTGAATGTCGGAAAACGACCGCGATTACTTGCACCAATAGCATCACAGGAATGATATTATTGTTTGATGCCCACATTCACTTCCGAAGTCAAGTTCTTCCGTGTGTTTGCAAAGAAAATTTCAACGTACTAAAAACTGGTGTAGTATTTGGTTTATTTACGGATTTTCCGACATCTCAGGTCACCAGCGTCCCATTCAATGCAGAACGTGAAACGGCCTGTTTTGCTCAGAGGCCTCTTCTTTCAGGTTTGAGGTTCTTTTGCGTGCCGTAAATGTACGGGACGGGATTCACGGCTTTACTTCCCTTCCGAAGGAAGCCATACTTCGGAATTTTGCACCCGAATAAATTCACCGATCCTGGCTGGGATTGAACCCGCGATCTTGAGTTTAGGAGGCAATATACCTAAAAACGAATAACACATTTCTTTGAACTTTGAATGAAAGAAAATGCATGTTTTGTATTTAATTGTGTACTCCAACGTACTTAAATGGATCGCGGGCTCGAACCCGGCCAGGACCGATGGATTTTTTCGGGCGTAAAAATCCTAAGTATGGCTTCCTTCGGAAGGGAAGTAAAGCCGTGGGTCCCGTGTCGTACATTTACGGCACGAAAAAGAACCTCAAGTATGAAAGAGAGGCATCTGAGCAAAATTTGTCGGCCGTTTCACGCCCTGAGTTGAATGGGACGCTGATGACCTGAGCTGTTAAAGAGCATCCATAAATAAATCATTAAAAAAAAAGTACTTAAATGAACACGTAAAATGCGTACGATATGTATTTTATCTTTCCGAGACAGAAAATAAAACATTAACAATTCAATAAAATGAGTTAAAAGCGAAATATTTTTGTTTAATAATTTAGAGGAATACAATACAAGTAATAATTGCTTTTATTTAAACATTTACTGAATGTTTGCATATGTGCAAAGTTGCAATTTGTATCTTAATGATGTTACCATGTGTCGAACTTCAGTTTGAGTATTCAGATTCCACAACGTGCCCCTCCTTTTACAAACCGGTTTGGAGTGTGTAAAGATTCAGCAGCACCTGTCTTCAAACTCCCGCACATCAAATAAGTTAAAATTACAATCTAAACAATTACAAATGAAGAAAGGGAAGAGAACAAAAAATGTTAACCAACTGCTCTATCATTCTTTCAATGTGCCTTGTCAATCGTGTCGTATTTGAATTATAAGACCATGAAAAATGGGGCAATTTTTTTCTGAAATTCGTTCTGCTGGCCTAAAATGTACTGTACTTTAATACTTGCCTCTGTATATATAATTTATCACCATAGCTGATGACCTTTATACCGCTTTCATTCCGTAAAGAGAGTTGATTGCTGTTGTAGTTTGATTTTTTTAATAGGAGGTTCTAGTTGAAAATGGGCTTTAAGACAGATCTTCAATAACTCTTATATATTCTGAATGTTTGCAATCTATTCGTTAGTTACATGCAATGAAGATGTAAGTTTCATTCAAATAAAGCAAATTGACTTTTATTTGTGAAACAATACTAGAAATACCGTTTTACATTATTGTTGTCAGTTGTATTAATTCTAGATGCTTGACATCATGTAAAGATAACATATCCCATGGAAGTAATTATATTACATATCAAATGGAAACTTGCAGTCGTATAACCTGGGGCTGCATTGCCTCTTATCTCCCTACGAAACGTTATTTTTCAATACGAACTTTATTACTAAGCGCTGTAAATGTCAATTATTCGCGCAAATAATTATTTTTTCACTAAAACTCGCTTGATGGATGAACATACCAATATAGCATAAAAGCATTCGAGCTAGCTGTCAGCAGTAGTGAATCAATAAGAATAGCAGAAACTTTGTCTACCCGAGATTTTCGTGTATGTTTTTATCAGTTTCTATTGTTAAGGTGAGTAATAAATTACAGGCTGTGTCAAATAACATACCTAGGCGTGATTTAATGTATGCCGATAATTCTACACTCATTCCCTTTAATTAAAATACACTCTTCTTTGTGGACCCGATTCAATTGCAGTATATTCCCGGCGTAGAGTTGAACTAAGCACATAATTATTTATTTACGGGCGTTTTTTAACATCTCAGGTCAACAGCCTCCCATTCAAATCTGGGCGTGAAATGGCCGACAAATTTTGTTCGGAGGTAGAGACATCTTTCATGCTTAGGATTCTTACGCCCGACCCTGCCCGGGATTGAACCCGCGATCTTGGGTTTACGAGGCAGATATGCTTACCCACTAGACCACTAGGACTGACAAACTAAGCAGAAAAGTTAGGGAGAAATGAATATGATAACTGATTACCAGCTCCCTTAAAATAATTTATGTTGAGAATTTATGGAAAGAGAATATAGGAGTAAATAGTAAATAGCAATATCATTTTAATTATGCAATGATAGTTAGCTAGTTTAATAAGAAAGGCCGTTATAACTCCCACCAGTATGGTCAGCTGGCCGAGGGTCTCTATACAGAGCGCCAATTAGGCAATGAGAGATTATGTAGACAGCATAATGTGCCACCCGTGCATAATCTCGGCTTACTGGACCGGTGTTCGCTATTACTCCTATCAATTGTTTCTCCTGTTTTTCTCACCACTATTACTGTAACGTTATAAGGCTGTTTCAGGTATCTTCGTAAACAGTACTTTTAAGATGGACATACCAAGAATTGAAACAAAAGAAGAGTACGCCACTGTCGTCAGTTCGACGTGACATTAAATTAGCATTACGGCGACGTACACACGCAGGCATACTTGTGGAATGTCGCCACACCGCGCACGCGCAGGAGAGGCGATCCTTAATAGTTTGTGGTCTCCACATTTGTCAGACCTGACAACTTTACAGGATCTTGATAATCGCTAAATTATTTACTTCTTCCAGCAAAGACTTTGTTAAGCAATAATCTAATATCTCTCGCCGTGTATCGCTTAGAGTACTGCTGCTGCTTTACCTGCCATTTAGGACTTCGCTTTCTGTGCTCACAGCTCTTCCAGTGTCCCGTTTAACGCTAGTGCTTTACGAGCGGTAACATGATTAAGGAGCCTTTAGTTTCTAATTACTTATTGTATTAATGTGGTCCCATTTTTCTTAATTTTTTTAAATTTTGTGATTAATTTGTATTAGAATAGGAATGTATACGGTTATATTGGCTGGTTGATAGAAGCATTAGGACAAAAAATAAGGACAGGATTCATTAAAGAATATATAGCTTACACTAAAACTAATAGCTGACTCTTTTTATTTTATGTGATATTTCAAATAAAAGAAGTAAAAATTGTTAACATTATTTTAATAACAGCATGTTTTTCTTTAATAAAGTGGTTGTTACATGTTATAAAGATAGTTTCAGTACAATATGATTTTGCCCGAATCCTTTACGCAGATTATTCTAATATTTTAACTCTCACTGATTAGTTTATCCTTGGAAGTAAACTTTTATTTTTATATCATTGACACATCCAATCTTTTTACTTTTAACTACAATGAAATGTTAATAATAATGATACATCGTTGCATTTCAACTACTGTTTCGACGTGAAGATATTTGTGTGATACAGCAACTTACCAGGTGTAACTTTCTAAACATTTGTTTCAAGCATAGGCAGATTTCAAAGAAATGTACAGAAAATGTCTTTGAGCTATATGGAGATAACGATTCCCGGTCATTTCTCCGAATGCACGTTCTCCCGAATGCACATTCTCCCGAATTCAATTTCTCCAGTGACTTTTCTCGAAATAAAAAAACAAAATAAAATAAAGTCCAAAAAAAAAAAAAAAAGGAAAAATTCCAAAACTCAGTGACTATTGAGTACTTTCACGCCATATTTTTTCTGTTTTTTTAAAAGATATTCGCAATGAAAAATTGTATTCAATGCATCTCAGATAATCCCGTCATTGGATGATCATTTGTTAACGTGGTTTTGTACTGACTCCACAAATAACTTGCAGACCTGTCTCATCGCCTGCCTCATGCCAGTTGGTCAGAAATGTAGTTTGTGTCAAAAGTGGCTGAATGGCACCTGGTGCATTTTCCCTGAGTTTTTAAAAACAGTCTCGGACATCGTTTACTGGCACAAAAGCGAGAGCTAGAAGCATATGTAAAGAGATTTTAAAATATATTTTATCGGAATCAATCAATGTATTATTGTTGCAGACCTTCTTGCACTCGTCTATACAGTGTTTGAAATAAACGGAAAAAGGAACCAGATATTCTTGCCATATTCAGCAATACAGCATCACTATTTACAATGTCTATCTCGAAATAGATTTATCTATTTATATGTTATTCTTCCAGTATATGAATGTTTTCATCCGTGTTTTAATTAATAATTAATTTATAATATGGATACTATATTTTATTCGGTAAAATATACGTTTGGACTGGATTCGAGAAGATGGGATATTTGATTCGAGAAAAGTTTAATCTATAAAAAAGACTTCGGAATTTTGGTTTCTGAAAATGGAATCGGGAAACTGGTCCGGAGATAGCTTTCCAAGATTTGGAGTGTTAAATGGGCTCCGTAATGCAATCTCATTTGAACTGCTTTCTAAATGCTTTTCTATCAATGTATGTAATGTGCTACATTTTTAATTATTTTGCAAATGTGTATTTAAACGGAGCATGCGTTTATATATAAACAGTGCTTGAGGAGAGAGGACATGCCGCCGACTGTTCCGCGGTAGCCATCTTGGTTGGAGTTCATCATGAATATAAGTAATAGTTACTATTTATAAATACATATAGTTCTGATATTTTTCTGGTAGATATGCAAAGTATTTGCACAAAATATTCAAGTTATTCGTTACATTGGTAATATCTCAAATATCGTTTGAATGAAACGAAATAAATCATATACTCCGTTAATATTGTTAATGAGTTATTCCTCTGATATCTCAGAAAATTATGGCTAATACTTCGTCCGCACACACTATTTTTGGTCGACGAGCTGCAATTGTCCACATTCTCAGCTTGAGTTTTCCTCTTGAACCGGAACAACATTTTTGCAGGTATAAACGTGATGACATGGACTATGTAGCAGAATAGTGATAAACTCTAATAGCATGCAAAATGTATATGCGCACACGAGGGCCAGTTAAATAAATGCTTTAAGCCTCACTCGGGAATCACGTGTAAGACTATAATTACGAAAAGTTCTCATATGCCGAGTGCTGTAGTGTCGAAAAGAGCATGCTGATAGATTACCAACCTTAATGTGGACTCGCTATTGTGCATTTCATCTCACATAACTTCCCGATGCTGGATGGATATCAAAAAGACCCTTTGGGAGAGCTGAAAATGTAACCTGCTCCTTCTGGATTAGCAGTCACGCACTTTGGCCTGGACCATGGATTTAGCATTTATCGCTATTGACGTCAATATAATTAAAGGTATTTTATTTAATGAAGAGTATTTGAATTGGGAGTGGGGGACTGCACACCAAAAATGTCCACCTGATATATCACTACACGGAAAATCCATACCAAAATATTTTACCTGCTTTAGGGTACTTGGATTCTGCACATCATGGAGTTTTTTTTTTTTTTTTTTTTTTTATATGATACGTTGTATGCGTTTATAATTTTATAAATTAATTTTACAAATTCAGATAGTATTTTGGAGCAAGTGGTTCATTTTTGTGGCGTAATATGTAATTATCGTCTAAGCACCCTCTCGGTAACCCTGATCTTTTTTTATGTAGCCTGATTTCAGTTGTGAACCTAGCTTCCATTTGTCAGTTATCTTGCTTTAGTGCGATGGACATTTTAACACAAAATGAAAGTGAATGTGGAAATCGAGTGTTTACACACAAGTATTGCAATTTTTTATAAAGATAAAGAACTGAAAAAAATGTGGGATAATGTGCAGGTGCTCTTTGAAAAAGTGTAATTGGCATATATATATATATATATATTCCAATATTATATATATATTATTAAACGGGCAAGTTTTTAACCCAACTACGAAAATAAAGGCCATCGACGATATATACACAAAGCCATCAAAAGCATTTCAGCTATTTACCAAACTCTACCGACTGAAGTTCGATAGCACGTGTGAAAGACGATTTGTACCACGCGGAGGAAACCACAGCCAGTTCAGTATCCTAAAATTATTACACGCTTAATTTATTAAGCTTTAATTCTAATCGAAGCGGATTTTTCGTCCATTTCAATGACAAACATAATGGATTAATTATGTTTACATGTGACTTACTGTTTTTGTGAAACGGATGCTCAATACATGGAAGAAACATTTTGTTACTGCCTTAAGTTTACATTACAAATGTTTACAATTTATGGAGAGAATAGCAATTCATACATTTCTTTGATATTTTACTTAACAAGAGTTGAAAAACTACATGAACTTATTCCAAATAATTATGCATAAGTATGGTTAACGCAATATGATCTTTAATCCATCATACGTTGCAATTGACTTTGAAAATTTTATACTCACTACTATAGGTTGCAGATTGCATCTTGCTGGGCAACCGAAGAATTCCAGAATTGTCGAATTTATACACTCTTTCACAAGATTCCAGATTCTACGTATCGATCGGACGCTCTAAACGCTGTATTCACAATATGCATGCAGCGAGTGCACACTGCAGTGAACGCTTTGCCTGCAAACATAATGGCCACAATCATAAGCATGTGACAACATTCGTACAGAGTAGCAGTGATCGACAGGTTTAGATGGCATTGTTTCTCCTACGTAATCTTCTGGATTCAAATCTCACTTATTTTTGTTTTATTTTTTATTGCTGGCTTTTAAGTGTTTATGCAGAACAGCATGTTGCCTTAATACCATATTATATTTTAATATATCATTTGATTTTATGGCATTACCTACACATACACAAAAGAGTAATCACAAACTAACATTCTTTACAAATAACTAAATAAATACATGATCAGAAACATTTATCTTCTATTAGATTAATGATTTCATTGATTTGATCTATTTGATATCGTGTACGAACCCTTAGCATGTGTAACTGCCCTCAATCTTCGGGACATGGGTGATGTCAAATTTCTACAGTAGTGTGGAACAACTTCCCAGGCTTCTTAAATTTATGCACACAGGACACCTTTTGTTCTTCGTGGGTGTAGGGAATGCGTGTGCAGCATATTACACTTAGAACAAGAATGAAATATTGTAATGTTCATTATATATATATATATATATATATATATATATGTATGTGTGTGTGTGTGTGTGTGTGTGTATTATATGTTAACGATAAATCTCACTGTGTATGGGAAACAATATTACAAAAATAATTTGTCATAATATGTTACCAAGATTTACTAAAAAATAGCTTCATTTCGGGAGGCGAACTGCGCTCTTAATTCGGCATCACTGCACACTCTGCCACTGAGCTAACGGAATGAATCAATAGTGTTTAACGCCCGTTTTTGCTACAGAGGCACCACAGGCGATGGACACACATACACATACACTAATCAGTGTCTTTGGTACATAACAAAACTGCTGCAGTGGCTACACAGCTTTGCTGAATACCTTGTGAGCCGCTCGTTGTCTCGAATAGGATTTAGAAAAATCTTACGTTCAAGAATGACTTAATTTTTGCCGAAGGTTGTACATTTTGGAAACATGGATATCGAAGGATGCCTTTTTCCCCTCCTGCTACATGAGCAGCCATGGCGGCATGTACTTTGCGCACAACGTAGGTCGCGATCATTTCATAAATATTTTAACACTAATTTTTAAACTAATCACCCGTTATTGTGCATACTTGTTAAACAACTTCTAGCCTTAATAATTTAGAAGTACATTAAAATTTAGAGCACTTATAAACAAACTTAATGTAAATTTAACAAAAAGAGAATTAAATATAGAATTATCGAGCTAGTGAAATATCTCGTTTACAATATGTTAATTAAATATGTATGGTACTTCAGTGGCATTCATGAATGGAATTACCTTTGGTAATTATGATGAGATTTATTTTTTGTTTTTAATGGACATGTTTTGTTTTACTTACAACTAATATTGCAAATGTTTTAGAGAGTTAAAGTTTATTACTTAGTTTACATTTCTCCTGCATCACTTTTTGTATATCATCGAAATTAATATTTAATAAAGTTTACATACAGTAAAACTACACACTTTAGGTGTGCAATATTTGGATTTGCAAATGCATCCCTCACAATACAGTGTGCAGTTTCCTAGTAGGGTTATTATAATCGTTGAAACTTGGTGTGTAGTTTGCGGATCAAAATGTATAATTTATCCACTCTTATTATACTACATATAAATTAAAATCTCAAATACAAAAGTTTGTAATGTTACCTACTTTATAATAAATTAAGCATAAAAGGTATATATAGATACTAATATATTTTTAATTGTTTCTAAAGAGGAATGCTTCCCATTTCATCTACAGGTAGTTTTAAGACCATGTTTCGACATTTGTTTCGCTGTGGAACTTTCCAGTTAGAATGATCTCAAGGCAGGTATTTGAAGGACGAACAGAAAATGCATTACGGTGACTGCCGTGTTTCCTGTGACATGTCAATGGGCTATGTTTGAAGCTTCGACAGTAAACTTGCTTTGTAACAATAGCAGCGTTGTCATTAATCGTGTCCGTCCTTCATTACTTCACTCTTAGTTGCTTAAAAAGAGTTGTGCCTATATATCGACAGACAGAATGTTCAAAAGACCGTATCAGAGACTGTAGGGTGGCGATAAATGAAACAATGTGTTTCGTCCTAGAATATGTATCTCCTATAGCATGGGTTTTATCTGCCATCAAGCAGCTTATTTGCCGTGACTCCATACACGTAGACAACTGGAGAAAATCAACATTGATGACCTACACATTTCAATGTGAACGTCGCCTGCCTGCGTGTCCAGTTGGGAACACGTCAAGATGGTGAATACTTCGCCAAGAGAAGGTAATAACAGTACGGAGCATTTAAAGTCTTCGCGACCATAGTTCCGCAATCCTGAATTCGACATGTAGTTACCTGAGGAATGGTCAGTAACCTTATCTTTACACTGGGAGAATGTCGTCCCCTGCGACATGGCCTATGTCAATTATTAGGATTCTAACGCTGGTAACATAGAAATAATAAAGTGGAAATTAGGGGCGTAGAAATATTCCCTGACCTCTACCAGGAACAACATGTACCTGAACAATGTAATTAGTGATCACTCGCTGATAGCCAGTTGTAGGGTAAGAGGCACAATATACGAAGTTATTTAAATAATTCTTCAGACCACATGCCTAACACCCAGAGGTATTTTCTGCTTACCTTTTCTTTAACGTGATATAATTGAAGCTACATTACATGCTCTTGTATAAAGAAAAGCTTTTAGAGTTAGTTACCAGTTTATGAATTCTCCCCCCTCCACTATTGTTACTGTTTTAGTTACTTAAGTTTTCCTCGGAGCCATATGCTTTGCGTGCACAGCGGACTTAAAACATGTCTTGCAAAGAATGGTTTATCCATACCAGATTAAAAAAAAAAAAAAAAACTTATCTGGCGCTCGATCTGTAATAAAAGAAATGTTACTCTTCATTTAAACTTATTAATTATTAAAATTAAATTATCAACAATTCTGTGATTACTGGAGAAGTCTGTTCTCTAGCTCTTTTGAGAATTCCTTTGCAAAACTGTAAATCTGATAAGAGTCTGTTGTGTTATCAACGATCAGCATATGTTGAGCTTTGCTAGAGGTTTAATGTTGGCCACAATGCCCAAAACTTTTCCATTCTTACTGAGACTTTGCTGCATTGTAAGTTTCGCTTCATCTCTTTTGAGAAGTACTGTTCAATGTAGCATCCGTGGTAAGAACATTTAATTTACATTTCACGACAAAACTATTTTCGAACATCCGAGTAGTTTTCCCAAAATTCCAATGAAGCGAGGGCTTTAATATTTTTTTTTTTTTTTTGTATTCATTCTACTGCTACCAACCGTAATATATATATTTATTCCCATTAGAGGAAGCGTTATCCTCTCAAGATAGTGTCCCTTCAAATGCCTAGGTGTTATAAAACTTCCCGCTTTCCTTAACTAGCGCGCAATTTGAGTCAAAGTTACTTTATTGCCAACAAAGCAAAATGTTAACTGACTTTAGGCAAGCGTTCAGTGTTCCTTGTAAACTTGTGAAGTAAAGTCAGTTTTGTGCTATTTTAATTCCAAAATGTCTTGTATTGTGACAAGTAATAGCTATATTCAACCTTTATCGTGTTAAACATTAATCGCAAGTAATATCACAAGAGGGTGCTATTTATTAGAGCTAATTCACGAATAAAATAAGAATTTAAATATCATTCCCGTCAACGTATAATATTATAATTATTGTGCATTTGTATTATGAATACTTCACCTAACCTTTTCAACCCATATGGCAACAGACAAATGTCGATTGTCAGTAATGCCAATAGAGAAGAGCCAAATATGGGTTTGGGACTATTTCATGAATGGAATATGAATAAAATTAATATATATATATATATATATATATACACTTTTAAATAGCTACCTATTCAGAAACCGTGGGTGTGAAATATTCAAAAATGAACTATTACAGTCGATATCGTTATATTTACTGATACTAACTGAAAAAAACTGAACAGAGAAAATATTTTACCACTCTGAACAATATGTTTATTAAGATTGATGGTCGCATAGGCAGACATTGTTACATAATTTATAAAATGATTTCACACTGGATGAATACGCATAAACAATTGTTTGAGTAATACATATTCAGTTAGTTAAATTCACAATTACTGAAAACACAGTAAAGGGGTAAGTGATGCGTGCTCAGGAATTATATAGCGGAGGTATAGAGTTGGTTACACTGACCACAAATCAATGCACGTCGAGTGATAAAACGGATTTGATATTTGTTTTCGATAATTTCACTGCGATATCCGGCTGTGGTTGATCACAATTCAAAAGTTTCTTTCATTTCATTGGTTGATTTAAATATGACGTCACATAAGTGAAATAGTGTATTTGAATTATTCTAGTTACTTCAGTTATTAAGCAGCAGTATTTTCATATAGCTATTCTTAAAACGCGTTACTAAAAGATTATTGTAACAGTGAATGGAGGAGGCAGCAGTGCTATCTTATTGAATACAGAGGAAAACTGATGTGGTTATTGTGTAATGGTAATCATAAAGATAAATTTGCCCTTATGCCTTCCATTAAAGGACTTCCGTTGTCTTAGCAAGCTACTATAGCAACTATAGAGATGGAAGAAGCCATATTCATTTAATTAGTTGTGAAAATAATAATTTATCACTTTCATAACTTGTTGCTATAACAGTTACAAGTAGGAATAATGTATTTCTTGCTCAATGTGCTAATAATGAATCATTTAAAAAATGTCCGCATTATTCACTATAAAACATTATGTTTAACGATTATGATGTGTTGAAGTTGTAGTTAGTATGACAAATTATATCAGATCATAGAAACTAGCCATCCATCGTTCAGAAATGTTTTAAGTTATCAGATGCACAGCGGAGCTTAGTCTAGTAGGGAGAAACACTGCAACAATTCTGAATGAGATTAGAAACATTTTGGAATCATCTCCCAGGCAATACAATGTGGAACTTGAGATATAATGGTTACTGAATTTTGCTTTCTTGGAAGATATAATCTCAAAATTAAATGTTAAATATGAATTTCAAGTATGATAAGTGCTTTTTGAGAGAAACTAAAGCTATGGATTGCACATTTAAACAAGAATTTCCTTTCACATTTTCCAAACTTACAGCTATTGTGGAAGCCTAAATAGTGGTGAAAGTGATCTTCCGTCTTTCGTCCAGCATCTGGAAATCCTTGCAACGGAATTCATTATCAGCATTCCCCTCCTTAGCGGTCGACCTAGTTTTAGTAACATATTTAGTCAATTTTCAATAGTTGAACCATTGATGGAGTTTTTCAATAATTCATTCGATTCTATTCACGTTCATTCTTTTCTATTGAGATTGAGTGTGGAAAATCTTTGAAAAGAAATCTTAAGAACTAGTAATTAAATTTTAAACTTTCAAGAAAACATTTTTGAAATTCTTTTATGCAACTACAAGCAATTTCTGGATTCTGTGGACAGGAATGGTAATTTTACTATGCGGTTGTATTCTGTTTTGATTCGACAAATGTTTGAGAAATCGCATTTTATTCTGTGAATATCATTAAATATAAGTACTCAGATCCTGCCTGATATTTTCACACATTAAGATCATACAGCATTTTATTTCAGTCATGCTCCAGATTTTTTGCGGCTTGCAACGAAAAATGTAGTGTTAAATTTCGCTAATTATATAAATGAATTATATTTTAAATGTTATGCCAGTTTTACATTATTATTATTATTATTATTATTATATTAGTAGTAGTAATAATAGTAATAGTAGTAGTATTGGTAATAGTACTGGTGGGGGGGTGGTGATAAAGGAAACATTATATGGCACCCATACCTTTATAGACATCAAGCAGATATGTCAAAGTACATAAGAACCTGGTGTATGTTTTCTGAAGTGGTGTTATTCTTGGAGTTTTCTCATGCTTGCTGCAGCAGCATTGGCAGCGGACATTTCAGCAGCAACAACCAAAGGAATGTTACGAACTGTAGAAATTCTATTAATTTCATCAGGACTTTTCATAGTTTTTTCAAAGCAAGGCTTCATGGATTGGATATTCTTATACATGAGTTTGGGAGTTTTACTATACCTGAAAAGACAAGAAATCTGATTCCTTCATCAACGTGGTACTTAAGCCTTCTTCTTCAACATACAGTTAAGTTAGATATTGTGCTATTCCCCGCTGCTAAAGGGTAAATAAAGTAATGCTGTGTTTGCCTTTGTCAGCAATAAGTTTACATTTAATAGGACACCTATAGCTCAAACTGTAGATACTTAAACTACTAGTGAATTCTTAAGCTTTAAGGATCGTTTTCAACTTCCAATTCTGCAATGTGTCTTGAGACATAAAATATTTTATTAACGAAAACTGCATTTGAACTTTCTTATTTTCGTATTAATTATAAAAGTTAATATATTTTTTTCTCAGAAGTGATTCTTTCTGATACTGGTGATTTAAAGTTTGCAATTGAATTCTGCAATGAAAAAAGAACGGAAGCATTTTTTATTTCATTTTATATGCTAGTTTGCATATTAAATACTAAAGAGCATATAAATAAAAATTAATCCTTTTAGAACTTAAACATAAGAAAGACATTTAAGAGCTATTCCCTTTTAAAACTGTACATCTAGAACAGCACTAAAAAGGCATAGTATACTTAACATTAATGGAAAATGATACTAACATTTTACTAAAAAGTATATTAATTATTAGTTTAGAAGTTGCAAACGTTCGTTTATAACCTGCTATATCATTTACCCAAGAAATTTGTTCATCTTAGTTTGCTATTTTGTTCTTTAAAATCTAGTCTTACTTTATGTAAATAAAAAATGTTATGCAACGAACCATAAACAAAAGCACGGTGTACTTATGGGTTAAAATCATTCCAAAGATAACTATTTCAGCAGGCAACTGGGACCGTTACCCTAACTGTACGTAGCAGAGAGGCGAGGCGAGTCCAAAACAAGTCCTCATTTGTTGCTAAGGTAGTCATGATGGATGCGATCGTCTGAAGAGCTTCTTGTTCATACCGGCATTGTATATCACGGTAGCTTGTCACTGCTATTCACTGTCGAAAATGTACATTCTTTTTGTGGTAGTGAAAGTGCAATGTTAATATTCAAATGGCAGATGTGCGCTCAATTTAAAGTTAGATGTAAATCTGTTTCAAAACGAGATTTCAAAGAGTTTTGTGGAATGTATCGGTTGCTTTAGCTATTTTGAGAGTAACTAAATAAAATTATCATTAAAATGGAAATAAAAGAACACAAGAAACCCCGAATGATTCAGATAATTCAGATGAATGAGGCTGATTAGAATATCTGTTAACACTGGTCAAGGAAAAGAATATTTTTTACATTCTCTATGAATGTTTTGCTGCAAATGCGTTTTAAAGCATATCTTAATAAGATGTTTGTACTCTTTTATTTATCGATCTCTTTGGCATTCATTTTAATAATGTTCTAAAATATATACACACACGCGCGCACGCACACACACACACACACATATATATCTGTTTTTTAGTCCAGAATTAAGGGTTTCATAACTAACAAACATAAACGAACTCTATTACTACGCCGCTACAAACATATTTGCCACGTGTGAAACTTACAGATGGGTGCCGTGGGGCGTGAAACTGAAAACTGTTTAAATGAGTTGCGTCTCACCGCGTCTGGAACTTTGAACTGCTTTTGTCTCGCCACTTTAGAACTTAGAACTGCCTCAACAACGTCGAACTTAATGTTTCTGCGAACTGCTTACTGCCTGTGTCGCAGTGTATATCTTATAACTGCTTTTCACTGCGTGTAAAACTTAAAACTGTCTAAAAAACTGCGTGTAGATCCTATTACTTCGTCTCGCGATATGTAGAACTTGAAACTGAGTGCCGCAGCTGAGCAACCGCTTATATATAAAATTCAAATCAAGTAATCATTGACCTAACGATTTTAACTGAGTCACAAAGGCACGCGCAAGTTTCCTGTCTATCTTTAAAAGTTCAAACATACATTTTTCATTGACAGGTTTAAATTCACCTGCCTCGCCTGCCATTCGCTATTTTTGAAAGTTTAAAACATTTTGTTGGCACTGGCTAACTTTAAAGGGCTAACAGTACAACGCCTGTCGGGTTCAGAGACCTTATCGAGTTTAAACTTTCTTCAAGTTTATTAACCCTGTAAAGGCACGCCTTTTAAAAAGGAAGGGGGCTACACACGCAATCCTCAGGTTAATTCCTCTGAATAAAGGTTTTATGACCCTTTTATTGTCTTTCCAAGCTTCCGTAACAGAACATCCAGCTTTCTCTTTTGTTGACATCCTACTCGCGTGTTAGCATTATGCCGTATTATACATATATGACACCTACATCACTATTTACAATACATGAAATATTATGGTTGGGCTTACATAAATACGCATTATAATTATATTTCAATGGGGAAGAAACGGAGGAACCATTGCATTATTTGGGGACAGGATTTATAAGGTTTTATCAAGAGTTTATATAAAAAGACATGTCCTTGAATAACAACACGGATTTGCAAATGGGACACATACATGTGGCCAAATATTGCAGTTATTTGGTTAAAGGCGCTCTATAGTCCCAATTAAGCATTGTTGTTTAGGACTTCTCTTTAAACGGTTTCTTTTCTTTAGCAGGCCCGAACTGTGTCCACTCGTACATTACATGTTATTTAAGGTGACATTATCTTGCCTCAACTTCCAGGGGATCATATTACAAGTAGCCATTACCACATATATAGTGTGTGAACGCTGCTCCTGAGGGAAGTGATTAAAATATTATCCAGCAGTCTTGAACCATGAATCACAGACTGTGGTTTTGAAGCTGAGAGCTTTATGTTGACTGAGATCCCAATGAGGAATAAGAATAAAAAGGATGGAAAAAGTACAAAAAGAACACGATGGTTAACGACTATCAAAAGAATGAAAAAGAAAAACTAACACGACAGGGTTTATCATTGAAATATTTTAATGATAAGCGAAGAAAAAGAAGAAACTAAGGCACATTACACATTAAATGGGTTTAAACAGGAAAACATGATGATTACGACCGACAATAATAATAATGAAAATTATGTCGTAGATTGAAGAGGAAAAAGGGAACAAATGGCCGAAGAAAGAGAAATATATACGTAATAAGTAAAAAATTATGAAAACTATTAGAAACGTGTGTAAAATGTAAACAATATCTTAGAAGAAAATGCATTTTATGATCGATGTTAAAATAATTCAGTAAATATAATTTATATTTATAAGAAGAAGTAGAAACAAGAAAACAAAACAAATATACAGAGAAACATGAAAAAGAAATATTCAATTAAAAGTTATTAAGTAGAACAAATAAAAACTAAACTAACGAGAACAGAAACAAAGAAATTAATAACAAAAAAGAAGAAATAAAAGGATGTAATGAAAAGAAATCAGAAGAAAGGGAACGTGATAACACCAAAAATAAGGAATATAAAAAATAAGTAGAGCACAGTATCAAAAAGGAGAGGAAGAAGAAGCGAAAGAAAAGAGAGTAGGACGGAGCGTATAAGACAAATAAAAGGATAAAAGTGGTGCGTAAATATAGGAGGAAAAAGGAATACACCAAAAGAAAGAGGAAACAATGATCAGAAAAGCCTTTCAAATACCGAATCGTTCTTGTAGTTTTATTGAAATAAAGAACATCACAGAGCAAGAATTAATTTCGGGTGTATTCCAGCGTGTACAATTGAATAAATAAGTACGTAAGTCGCTCTTGCACCCTATTGCTGCTCATTTGATATTCCTTCCCGATAGCTTTTGACGCATCGTGCGAGTCTTGAAACTTCGTTACACCCTCTCTAAATCTTACCGCCTTTTAAAAGCGAGGTGTTTTCTTTAATTCTACTCTAAATTTATTTATGCTTCACGTTTTACTTGTATGTAAAGCAACATTGAACGTATTCTTTCTCTACAGAAAGTAAACAATGTAGACATGTTGCAGAGTACAGTATTAATAATATAGCGTTTATTGCTGCTTTTTTTAAGCACGACTTCGAAAATTTGGAGGGTAGTAGACAATATGGAAAAAAGATAAAACATGGGGGGAAAAATAAGGGATATGCTCTTCCAGCATTGAAACAATATATCCAGTTTTGGTATTGGACTTTCAGTCACGAAAGTTCAGAAAAGTCTACACCTTAATACTTTTGTGTATTATTGACTTCTTTATCAACAAAATACTTTCCTTAATAATTAATTTCTTTAATAAGAACTTAGTTGCTAGGGTAGACAACAAACGTTTATTCTCTTCACCACAGAATTACCAGATCTTTGAAAATATAAATAAGAGGACCTCGGCCATAGAAGGCAACGCATTTGGTAAGATATTGGTTTTTACGCTGGTATTTATCTTAAGCATTATATTTGAAATATCAAGTAACTGTGTGAATAGTTTAATGCCAAAGAAAATTGATACCAAGTTTATAAAAGTTTATGTTGTAATCTTCTTCATTTTCAGCGATTTAAAAATGGGCTAGCAAATTCAAAAATGCCCTACCAGCTTTGAAGATGAAACATGCGAAGGACGTTCAGAAAATGCAACAATAGCAGAATTTATTGATAAAATACATGGTTTTACATTACCGATGAGTTAAAGTGTGTGGAATTTCTGAAGCTATATGTATTTCAAAGGAACATGTAGGTTATGTTTTACATAAAGAATTGGATATTAAAACATTTGACGCATGAATCCCGCGGTTGCTAATAGTAGATCGAAAACTCATTCGTAGAAAAGATCGCACCATCTCACACCAGGCTCAAACCTAATTAAATCCAATGTTAAAGAAATGTTTGACTTTAATACAAACAGATGAAATAACCGTATTAAGAAACAATTGTAATGATATTGAATGTGTAAATGATGAAATTAAGCATTCAGAAGTTAGATGGTATTATTATGGCGATTAGACTTTTATTATTTTTGGTGTACAAGACCAATGTTTTATTTACACTATTAAAACTTACGTTTATCTATTTTTGTACATAGTTGAGACAGAAGACAAATTCGGTTCAATCTGCAGGAAAGGTTATGGCATCAGTTTTTTTCGGGGCACTGAATGAATTTTACTAATTCATTAACTTCACAAGTGTGAAACTGTAATCTGAATACTATTCTAAAATTTTAGCCAACTAGATAAAAAAAATTCGTAAGAAAATACCCAGTTTGCAGAAGACAAAAATAATTTTAATCAAGACAATGCATTTGCTAACAAAAATGCTTTATCGGTGGGAAACTTGAGAGAGGAGAAGTGCGAACTGTTAGATCATCCACGCTACTTCCCAGATTTGGCTCCATCTAACTTCCAACTATTCCCAAGTCTTCCAGTGTTAGCCAGGTTTTTTCATCAACTGGCCAGTTAGCCAATTTTTTCATCAAATCAAGAGGCAATTACAGCTTTAGGGGAGTATTTTGGAGACATTTTGGAAAACCGTTTTAGAGACGAGATAATGGCATCGGAGCACCGCTGTAAGAAATGTTTGTCCTTACGGGAGGTTTAGTAAAAAAGTAAATATAATATTCCTGAATATACATCAAAATAATGCGTTTATTTTTGGTGACTATTTCTCAATCTACTTTATTAATCTTTGATACGGGAAGTAACGTGAAATTGCACGTTTTTAAAGCCTTCAGACATTTATTTAAATGTTTTAATCTTTCAAACTGTACAAGAACATTTTCGAAGCAAATCCAAATTCCATCCTGAATCATCTCTAAGATACAGATTTTAACCGTTTCTAAACGTTCCATTAATTTCACAGTTCCTTGGTCTTATTAAGAGTATAATGTTCTTTTCACTGCTTGTTGAACCACTGAACCGGTGAATGTATACACAGAATAGCACTTTGATTACAACTGAGACAAAAACCGTCGCGTGTTTCTCGACTTTTGAAATCAGAGACTAGTTCGTTATCACACAGTAAGAAAATAGTTCCGATGTACTGTGGCAGTAAGATCGAAATACAACAATGTCTGTACCATAAATATGATAAGGGCCAACTTGGGTGGGCAGGATAGATTGTTTCATTATCGACTAATGCCACCAGACCATTAACACAGTTTGTTTATTGAGGCGAATTAATAGACTTCCGTCGTAGCCTGCTTCACACTTTCACAGACAGGCATTGATTGTGAAAATAAGTGAATTCAAGTGCTTTTGGGGTTCCTTGTTTCTCTCCTTAAAGAGCCTTCATATTCTTTGTTTTTACACTTCAGAAACTAGCATTTTATATTCGTCTTGTAGATAAAACATTGAATGTATTGCATAATTTTGCCCCTTTGTCACTAGGGTAGGATTCCCACCAGAACCGTCCTCCTTGACTGAGGTTCTTCCATGTTTTCCTTAATCCTCACAAATGGCAAATGCCGAGGAGGTCCCTAAACATAGCCCTAGAAATAGTTAAAATGGACTTTTAACTCTATTAAAAAAGGGCATCATGTTTGAAATGTCTGATTGTCATTGCAAATACTATAACGTTGTGAATCTCGTTAGGGCTTAAACAGAAAATTTAATAATGTCAATCTCGCTATCTTATTGGAATAGAGCACAGGTCGCTATGACATCATGAATCCCGCTCTACAGCGGCCCTTCCTCCGTTTGCTTTTTCAGTTGAGTTTCACTGCAGATACTTGGTGTTTGCGGCTTGTGGAGCCGTAAGATTCATTTATACGGAACAAGTGAAAACACATTAAGCTTCCATATAGGCCGATATACTGCTACCAACTCTCCTCCTACTCCCATTCTCATCCTATTTTGCTCTAAAGTACAAAGAAATTATTTTCAGTTTTACAAGAAGAAGAAGAAGAGAAGAAAATATAAATTCAAATAATTTTATGGTAACATATGGTACGGAATTATGTTTTAAGAGTATGCCAGGAAAATGACTTGAAATTTTATACATATACATATGCTAGGAAAAATTCACAAAAGTATATGATATAGTCATATTTATTTGCAGTTAGCATATTATTGTTACAATATCAACACTAAAAACACCGGAAAGGGAAAATGAAAACGAAATTTAATTTATATATACATATAAAGTAAATTATATATATGTATATATGTGTGTAAATTATATATATATATATATATATATATATATATATATATAAACTGTGGAAGAGTATATCTGCGAACCCAGTTTCAAAAACATTTTACGGTATTTATAAAGAAATTGTATTTGCAGTAATAACAAATGGGTTGTTGAGGAAGGAAATGCTGAGCATCAGAAATTTCTTATTTTACTGAATCTTGCAAAACAAGAGCGAACCATCCTTATCACAGTGCAAAATATGTTTTAAAAATCAAATTTGTATTACATTATAAAAATTTGGCAATTCCACTATATCCACTTTCAATGTTTATTTTTTTTTTTTTATTTTAGGTGTATAAAAAATCTAAGACTAAAGAAACCATTTTATACAAAATCGTAAAAAAAGCCTAATTGAAACAAATAGCTGTATAATATTAACTCAACATACTATAACATTTAATTGAGCTCCAAGGGTTCGTGTAAGATTTTGCATTAATAGATAGTGGAAATTGTTTAATGAGATATACATTGCATAATAAGATATAGCTAATTGGTAGAGGAAGCAGAAGTCGCCGTGGTAGGCCAAGTCTCACCCTGGGCTATAGCGGCAAATAAGAAGAAAAAGAAATATAGTTAATTACATATAAGTTTATGTTATACAGCAGATGAAGTACATAGAATATTTATCAATTTTATTGTGAGAAATGTATTGTAAACATTCATTTATAACAAAAAATTAAGTTATATCTATTAAAATATTTATTATATGTGGTACTTCGTTAAAGTATATGCATTTATTTTGCTAAGCATTGTTAATGTATAAAAGAAATTTCATTGTTCATTTATAAATTCTTCTAAATAGTAATAGGCCTTGTTTCATAGATATTCTGCAGAGCAGATCTGTGTTTTTGTTCTTCGTCTAATAGTAATAATAATAATAATAATAATAATAATAATAATAAATACTATCTACTTCTAATATTACTAATTTGAAATTGTTTGGGACAGCGTTAAATGTTTTACGCATTTATAACCATTTTGATAGCAAGATAAATTAACAATGGGTCTATGAACATTTGCTTCTTGTCTAGTATTGATATTATGAATGCATATTTTTTGCAAAATGTTGTAACTTTTAACGTACAAACCCACAATAGAAAGTATATATAAAAGGAAATATCAAAATATTAATTATTTTATATAGGATCACACGTGAAGTTCTGTTGTTAGCATTACAAATCATTCAACTTATTCTTTTGCAGTATGAACACTCGCTTACTTTCAACGAAAAATATTAATCCACATTTTATAATTGATTAGGAATAAGAATAATAAAACGTTTTACTGCAGATAAAGAGCTGAAATAAAATAGTGGTCTATAACTAATCTTAATTTTGGTATAAAATATTCGCCACGTGTTTTCCATTTTGCATATTTATCAGCTTGAAGATCTAGAAATTTGAGATCTATAGACTGTTCTAATAGTTAAGTATTCATGTAAACTGGAATTTGGTGAATTTTTTGTTTAACTTTTATAACCTTTATTTTAATGTAAGGAACTCATGAAATTAGTAACATAAGCGATTGGGTGTTCACTGAGGGTGTTAAGGAAATGTAAAAGAAGTTTATGATGTAAAGATCTCGGTAAAAGAAGAAAGTTTAATTTAGAATTATATAGAGAATAGAATATAAGAATTAAGACAGTTTTGACAAAACATAGTAGTAGTGGTAGTGGTAGTAGTAGTGGTAGTGGTAGTAGTGGTAATTTTTGTATTACAAAGAATATATGCATACTACAAATATATTTAATGCATGAGTAGTTGACCGTAAAGGCTTGTATGACACACAATTAGAAAGAGGATAAAATAATAAAAATATAAAGCATAAATAAAAAAATTAAACATGGGAAGAACGATGTTTATAGATATATGAAAAGCCAACTTACCTATTATTTACAAATGTACTAGTCGTTGCATTCTAATCATAAAATAAATTGTTTCTAACTTTGCGCACTTTGGATAGGAAAATGCCCATATTCAACCAATTAATATAATCCACAAACAGGTTACAGTGCTATTCGACCTCTAATTGCCTTGCATTTTTTCTGGTAACAAATTTTATCTCAGATGTCCCTAGTGGGTAAATTTGTCCAGAATATATGCCTATTTTTCAAATTCTCCACAAAATCAACAGATTACCAGAAAGAACTTTTTTTTTTTTTTTAAGCCTTCCAAGCTCCCAATCTAAACCAAGTTATTCCTAATCTTTCCTTTCAACCTAGAACGAGTATATATATATATATATACCTCTTTGCCCCAGGTTAATTAAATTTCATTCGATAGACACAAGGATACTTTTTGTTACACTCGTCCTCTATTTCCTGCCTGCTGATATCCTCTACACTTGCTTCCATGCATTTTTATTATTTTAATTACTTCGTTGCCATAATGAACCCAAATCAATTCCTTTGAGTTCTCTTTCTACCCTTGCAGCACAAAATGTTTCTGTTATATTTTGTATCTGGTGTCAATGAGGTCCGTCTGAAAAGTTCTTGGCCTCGAACAGAAATGGAGCGCAAATGCAGTGATATTTTTATATTAAATTGTAGATCTGGTATATAAGCGTTTATGAAAATTTTCAAGGCTTTCAAAATTGTTGCTTGTTGCCTACAGCTATCTGAAGCAAAATATTTGTTATATGGATAAAATCGAGTATCAAAGTCTTCGTAAAAGAAGATTTTACACCGAATGAAATTCATGCGAAGTGTATGAAACCAGCAAATTTTAGTCTATGAGTGAAATATGATTACCTCTAGACCACCAGGATGGGAGCAGCTGACGAGAAAAGAACGCATGAGGAAAAGCTCTCAGTGTGAAGGTATTTGTAAACCAGCAATCAGCCAAGTAGATAGGCTCTTCTTTCTACAAGGGTTGTTTTCAAAGGGTGTATTACTAAGGAAAGAAATAAGACAGGGGGAAAGAATCAATAAGGAAGTGATAGGTATGATATTTTCAATGAATATCAGTTATTTGCTCTCTTTGGAATCCGTCTGATGACAGGGAAGCTCCAAGGTTAACTTCCTGATCGTTATGTGATCCCACCTGCTGTTGACCATGACCTTAACTTCTTCCTCACCCTTCAAATTACAAAAACTGGAAAAGCGTATGATATTAATCTAGTGTTATACATATTTTCTTTTTACTTGAGTTTACTAAAATAAAGCGCATTCTTTTTGAAACTTTAAACATATATCTCGTCATTCTTGACAAATACACATGCCTTCTTTCCTCGAGAGGATAATAATTTTGAATACAGCTAGATGACTTGTAGAGTTACTTGTTTGACCAAATAAAAATGTTAATCATCACTAATATGCCTTTGTGAATATTCTGGGTGAGAACATTAACTGCAAATATTTTAATTGCTATATTTACAGCAAATCAATTTTCTAACTAACCTTTTCTTCAAACATCGAGTATTAATATCTGCAACGCCTCTGGTTTTGTTCTATAAATTTTGTATGAATAAATATAGTTGAAATAAACTTTTATTTGCAAAATTTTTCTACATAGTTGTCACAGATACCTGCACAGTGCAAAATATTTTAAAAGTCATTATGAAAGAACTGCCAGATCGTTTAATTATGTAATTCTCACAGTCCTTTGTTTATTTGATTTAAAATAGTGCGCATTTAAGATCTCCTTTAATTCTGTGAAAACTTATAAATCGGATAAGATTCACTATTCGTGCTGCTTATGCACAGTCGCTACAGACCTTCACATACGAACCGTATCTCCCTCTACACTAGCTAGATATCTAGGAACAACTAATTGCACGAGAGCCCAATTTGTTATCCATTGACGAGTTAGAAAATATAAGATATTACTTATCAAAGAAGTGTCTACTATTTATAAATACCGTACGTTTTGGAGAAGAATATGCATAAATATGTTAGAAGTTCTTAATACACTGTGCTTATTTTCATTAATTTATGTAAGCTCATAAGTTCGTTGAGCAAAATTTACAAAAATTGGTAGAAAGAATATGCCTACTTAAGCTTATTTTAACAGACAAATAAGGAGTAACAGTTATACCTCACGCTTGAAGCATTGAAATTTCATTAATTTGCATGATCAAAAGATAAAGATAAGAGTGTAGAGTGCCATTAGAGTTGAGAGAATAATAGGTACTATTTTTTTAAGAAACAATTAATAGTGATAGGTATAAACAGAATAATTTGCAACCCTTTTTCTCTGAATTAACCCTGAGGGAACATAGGCTCGAGACTTCCCAACAAAACTTTGCCGCGGCACATACAGCTCATGTCTCCTTGCATGCAATTCATGAAATATTCCACGATAGAGTCATCATTAACAACTATGGCTCTCTCGGTTCCCGATTTAACGACCTGCGATTTTTATCTCGGAGGGTTGCATTAAAGTAAAAAGTGTACAATACAAATCCATACGAATTATCTGATCTGAAAATCAATATTCCTGAAGAAATGGCTTCCATTTCTCAGAAGGAAATGCAGAGGGTAATGGTTAATTTCATAAGCTGATGACAGAAATATATGGAAAATGAAGGGGAGGCAGTTCCAGCATCTTCTTGCTCGATAATGATGAGTAAATGTACCTTTAAGTGTAATAAGTGTAAAAATATTAATAACTTAAGCGATAATCATAGCTGCGGACTCCCGTTCATCGGGGCACAAACTTGAACCTACCGACCAGCCTTGAGGCATGGAGAGATCCCGCGAAGGAAAAATCACTCATTATATTGATGGTAATGGTAATGATAATGATGAGGTCACTGAATTTAATGTATTGAATGGTTTTAGTAAGATGATTAAAATTAGTCTAAAGAACGCAAATTGCTATCACAATTAATATAATAGATAACATTATACGACACGTTTCTAACACAAAATCTGTTTATTTATTTGTTACTGTGTTTAATAATGTTGTTATCCAACCGTATATTTATTTAATTTATTTTATTTTAATGTTGAAGAGGCTGTAGCCAACCTTACCTTTCCACCAAACTCGATATTAGAAGCTGTTACAGATACGTACAAATAATTTTATTATATACATTTTTAAAATAAATAGGCATTATACTCAATGTCATAATTTTATGGGGTGATTTCATGTAAACCGTTTTTGGTCGTTGACATGTTTGGAGGAAAAGAAATCTCTTTTTTATGTTGTAACGTGTTAAAGCTTCATATTTTCTTCAATTCTAATTTAAATAATGATTGGACAGACAGAAATAGAAAAAATAATGCTCTTTTAAATTTTTTCATAACTTGAAGCGGTTTGCACACAAAGGCTTACCAAGTATCTGCACTTAATGCATTCCAAGTTTATTAATTTGCTGCTGCAAACATTAAGTTTGTTTTGCGAAAAAATCTAAGAGATTAAGGGAAACGCAATTAGACTTATTAAGCTCGATTACCATATTTATTTATGGCAGTGAGATTTCTTCCATTCTATATATATATATATATATATATATATAAGTAAAACAAGGCTTATTTATTTAATTTTTTCCCTGTACTTTTCGTAGTCCGCAAAGGAAGGTTAACATTCTTTGTTAATTTCTTTATTCATCATTGATTCTTCTATATTAAGTGTTCACGTGAGAAGCTGACAGTGAAGAATATTTTTTTTCTCTTCATATATGTATGAACATAATTTTAACGTCGTGTGTCCGTCACAGATTTTTGTTAGCAGCCTCTGAATTTTACATTCGGCAGTTTCGGATCTCAGAGAAAAGCGCGGCATGCCCTAGGGCATATACTTCACAGATATAATATATGTTATTTGTCCTAGTATAAGAGAATCCAATGAAACTTAACCCCAAGAACGATAAGCATATTATTTTCAAAGTCCCCAACTTGAGTACTCTGACAATAACTGCAATTATCTTTGACCTCAGAAAACAATCTCACGTCCCCTACAGACGGTTACGTTTATAAATATAGTATTGCGGAGATAAATGTGGTTATTCAAGCAAACCACAGCTGACAAATCTAAGGACGGCAAACTGGCGAAAACACCTTCAAAGGCGCGCGTTCAAAACCCATGTCGTTAGAAAGATAAACGCCTATTGTATATGTAATTATGTAGACGGCTGTTTGCGATCTATGGTAATAAATTCAAGTAATTTAAACTTATAAAACATCTATACCCTTACCAGGTGTGACATTCTATCTGGTAGCCTCAAGCACGCGTCTGCTCTGCAGAATTGCAAGCTGGTGCGAAGTATAATGATGTCCATGTTACTTGACTCCTACCGGAGGATTTAAAGCGACCCTTCACAGTTCGCGTTCATCTGCTTCCAAAGAACCTTTATAGTAACCCAAACGCACAGATATCCATGCATCAGGTGATTTAACAGCGATGTCGCTGCAAGTGACACGGAATGTGTTTCTCTCTCCATATCCTCAAAAAAAAGGATGGCTTATCCTAAAGCAGCCAGACCCCATTTTAGGTACAAATCTTGGTATAATAGTGTTCATAGCTCTAACCGAGATACTCTATGAAAAAGCTCTCTATGTTGTTGAATTCGGGCCAGAGACGAGGGCCTTAACCTTCCTGATTATCTCGGGGATAATCGTGGATTTGCCTGTTTCTTACTCTCTGGAATAACATCCTTTTCTGACCTTGCTATTTCTTGAAATACCTTTCTTCTTTTGCATTGATAATAATAAAAGTATTTTGCATCGGAAAGAGCAGTAATATACTCTTCCTAGAATTGTTCTATTTTCGGCGCCATTTTACAGGATGGGCACAAAGGTTCATATTACTCACTCTATCGAATGTATATTCGCTTCTATAGGTTTAAGTGCGGCGCATTGTGAACATATATCATAAACAATCCGTCATAATTAAAGAAAACTTTAGTACATAACATTTCTTTTACGCTAATTTTCATATTATGCGTGTGTATGCACTTTATGGTGATGTAAGTTGCTAAGAATATACATTCTTATGCTTAAATGTATGAAACAGGTTAACGGTCTGATCTTCATAGAAAAGCCGTCGGTCCCATGTCGTATTTACTGCACGTAAAAGAACCTCAAGCCTGGAAGAAGAGTCCTCTGAGCAAAATTTACCGGCCGTTTCACACCCTGAATTGAATAGGACGCTGATGACCTGAGATTTTAAAGTGCCTCCGTAAATAAACCAAATCAACGATAAAATCGTCATAGTAAAGGAGTGGAAATGTAGGGTGTCATTGTTAATGGAAATATTAAGTTTAAATTAACGAATAGTCAACTTAATTTAAATGTTGATAATTCGAGTTCATAGGACCTAGGACCTATTGTACGGAAAGGAAGGCAAACAATTTCATTTCACACGTTTTCTACAACGGCAAAATAAATTGAATTACATTTATGTTTAAAACTTATCACAAATAATATCACGAGAAGGTCTGAAATTGCCGATATTCACTAACATATGAGTTAATTTATCTGGAAAGTTCAGACCTTCAGTGTTATTTATTAGGACTATTTCACAAATAAAATAAGAATTTATACATAGCTCCTCTAAACTTGTCTTACAAAATTGTAATAACTGTATATTTTCAATTAACATTTTCAAGCCAAGAAAGAGTTCCTATTGTCTGTAATGCCAATAGAATATAGCAAAATACGGGTTTAGTTCTATTTCATGAATAGAATAAGAATGAAAATAATATATATATATATATATATATATATATATTTATAATTCGCGAACAAACTATTAACATTGTAGGATAAAATGTTATACTTGTGAATAAATGCTTGAAGAGACCTCCATTTTGCGTTATTATTGTCGATTGTCTATACTTTTGTTGCTATCAATAGCTCCCCACTACTTCTAGCAAAAGTAGTCATTGATGAGTGCTCAGGAATTATATAGTGGAGCTATAGAGTTGGCTACATTGACCACAAGACAAATGCCCGTCGCGTGATAAAACGGATTTGAAACCATTTTTCTCTATTTCGCTCCATAATCCGATGACCTCTGGCTTTCCCTTACAAAGACTCTGTTTTAATATAAACTGTCAGTGATTTGTTTTTTCTAAATCGGTCTCTGTTTAACACATGTAATGTCTCCCTGACGAACTTCTAAAACTTCTAAAATGGTTGCTTAATCCTGAATATTACATATATCTCAGGGCAACTTGAAGTATTGCAAGGCCTGCATTGTAACTCGACTTGCCTTGGAAATGAATTTCCCTATCTGACTCCCTATAACTATCGTCCAAGTTTTAGAGACCATATGCATATTCATCTCAGTAGCTAATACAAAAACATTAGTCGATGTATACACAGTGCTTCACTACATACAGTCTGTCTCGCCTAAGCACGTTCCCGGGGCTGTTTCTATAGGCTTTAAATTTATCCTTCTCTTTGTCAATTGCGTTAACTTCTTTAAATATTCTATGTAGCACATTAAGGTGACCTGTTGAAACCTGTACTTGAAAATGAAAACTTTTCTTTCAAAGATAGTTTATGGAATTCTCTCCTAAAATATCTTAATTCCTGCAATGAATGGGCGGTGATATGCAACAGTTCCAAGCTGGTACCTCATTTCATCAGGCGATGAAATTTTATTTAAATATCGAAGTTGAACAATTTATATTTTAGTCTAGAATGCACTCAACGATATATTTAGAGTGCATAAGAATTAATAAAATAGAAAAAAAAATAATATTAAAATTTTAAAATGAATAAATTTCCAAATCAAACTTTTTCTTTTTTCATCCAAAGATGCGGAATATTTAGGCACACTGAACCTGTACCCTTAGCAGTGCTTTAAACACAGAATTATGTTTTCTACGTCCTGTGATACACAAGTTGAATTTCCGATATCCCGTAGGGTATCTGCCTATTTTAGGCGTCGAAGCCGACATGTTCCCAGTGATAAGGTCTTTGTAAGGGAAAGCCAGAGGTCATCCGCTGCGGTAGGTCCTCTGTCACTTTTGGAAAGTAATTTATGTCAGCTTAGCTCAATAAACCACACCCATGTAAAATAAATCGTTTTTATTGTAAAAATATTATATATCTGCATCAAAACCAAGATATGCTACTTTATGCTTCAGAAAAAGGAAAAATGGTTTCAGGTTTCCAAAGGAAAAAAGTTATAGGGTGTAGTTTGGGATAGGAAGTGTATATTAGAATACATGTCGTTGAGATCTTGTTTTATAGCTGTGTCATATAGCTGATGTTTTATTTGGCTCGCTTTTATGAGTCAAGGACATAAAACGTTCTTGGTGTATTTTCACGAAATGGTTCTTGTGTAATTAATACGCTAGCGTCTCGTGCACAAGCAGTACGTCATTCTTATATTTAATTACTTTCCTCATTAAACAAACCTGCTTCATAATATATAACTTGGGATAACCTTCATACCTAGTTACTTATAAAGGAACCATACATAATCTATAAAGCTGCTCGTTAGAAAATGCTTTTAGTAATCAATTTATTATACTGCTCAGGGAAACTAAACAAATGGGCATCGCCAAGCGGTGTAGTAAGATTATATTAGAACGGTTCCAGTCAAAGTAAGAAGGAAGGTGAAGGCTTATTCATCATTTATACCTATATCTTTCCGATAAAGAAGAATCATATGAAAGCATTCAGCATTCAGTTCGTTTTCGAGAGCTTGGTTCTAAAGATTAAACCCTAAAATGCGTACATCTGCGAAAGACGGCAGGTTCCTGAACCTCCAGGTTCTACAATACCGCCTTACTACTGAGATTCAGACCAGAAATACATTCAAAAATGCTTGAAATGTCTGCGTAAGTGAGGAAGCAGATGAAGACTAGATAAGGCCGTTACAAATCAAGACGTCCTGCAGCTGACATGAAAACACTGGCCAACTCGATTCAATGTAGGAAGATATATGAAGCAGAACTATTTCACAGATAAAAGTCAATTGAACTTCAGGTCCGCAGATAGACATGAAAGGGTCTGGAGCAGGGGCGGAAAGAATTATTCACTAACTTGTTTCTTCTTAAGAATATCTTTTGGAGGAGGTTTCATAATGAGGCACCAACATACATATTTGTACTGATCTTATTATCGAAGTTCAAAGATGCTTTTACGAGATTCTCGCTGAACATTTTGTTTTAGTCTGCATTGATAAAAACTTTAAACTGATGCGTGATAAGCTGGGCCAAACGGTTTTGGATATATCATTCGGTCATAGGAATACACACTTTGACATATCTGTTATTCATACTTCGTTAGAGACTCGAGATTCTGCAAGATCTGAATGAAAATCTCGTTTCTCTATGCACTTCATGCCTGGCTGTCTGGAGGTGTGATTCGAGTTCATGAATTTATTGTTCTTTTGATTTTTTCTGAACAGTTTCAATTGTGGAACATTTACACTGCGTTGGTGCCATTTTATCGATGATTAAAATATACTTTTATTTTTAAAAACAATTCACACAGAAAGGAAAACAACGGTTATTTTTTTAAATACACCTATTTTAATAAATTTAAGAATAAAATGTTTCAGTAAGTCCAATAACAGTTCTATAAAAGTAAGTGATCCACTTTTTGCTTTGGACCATTTTTTGTATCTCTGCATAGTTGAGATTGTAGAACATTGTTGAAGTTTCAGCTTTTGATTTGAATTCATTTGATAAATTCTACTTTATTAAAGCACTTCATGAGAAAATGTTTAATAAGCACAACATACTTTCTGTTACTAATTTTTATTCAGTTGTTGAAATAATTAAAGTGTATGTCTCTAGATACTTCAGTTTGCTCCTTTCTTCCCGATCGATATTTCATGCTTCCATCTTCCTTTTCTCATGCCCTTCTTCGCCTCTTTATACTGCTACGTGTGATCGGTAGGTTTGTTGGCCATTAGTTGAAACAAATTGTATGTTAACGAAATCAGGGGATCCTGCCCATGCAGCGTGGCGAGCTCATCAAACACTTCTTGACCTCTCTTCTTCAAGACGCGGCAAGGGAATCCTGTCGGCTCTTAATTCTAAATTGTGAGGTCTGAGGCTTTCTTTACTAGTGTTTCACGATACAGTTTTGTCATTTTCCTAACCAAGGAAAGTATATTGCAAAGTCAAGGTATTGTTTTAAAATAGAAAAGTTTATTATTTACTTGCGCCTGTAATTTGTTTTGCCTGCAGATATTTTATATTTTATGCTAAATGTGGCAAACATTGTGAGTTTTATGGCTCACAATTAAACAATTCAAAGTTTGTACTTCAGTGTTTTAATTATTTATAAAGATTTCAAGGAAACATTGCTGTGTTACGTTAACTTTCTTTGTATGTTCAAAAGGATATTTAATGGTTTTTCAAACTTTTCTCAACTTTGTAAATTCAAATATTATATTATATTTGTTATGTACATTGTTTATCAAATTATATTGAAAAGTTGATGGTTGGATTTTGTGAATTATTATTATTATTATTATTATTATTATTATTATTATTATTATTATCATTATTATTATTATTATTATTATCATCATCATCATCCCGTAATGTTAAGTCATCATTAAATAGCTTTAAATAAAGTGCTGCTGTTTTCTCAATTTAAATAAATGGTTATTTACGAATTATTCAAATAATTTTTTCTTGAAAATATTTACTTTACTTTACTGAACATATAAATACAGTAACATTCTTTTTCTTGGCAAAGCCTGCGATAGCAGGGTGAAGTAACGATACAGATTAGCAGCCTGCCCTCAGCAAAATATCATAGTACACGCCACACATTCTTATAGACTCAAAGGCACGAAAGTTAAATTGTGAATGTGCTTAAACATGTCAATATTTTAAAACACGTTTCTGCAACTGTTGAACATCTACCTCTAGCTGCATTCTTATTGGTAGCTCTGCTTCCGAAATATTGCCTGTTTCTCTTCATGTATTGTTTTATCAGTTTCTCTTATGTTTGCGAACTTGATTTATTGTATCTTTTTAAATAAAAATCGGAAGCAATAAATCTGGAGTGCAAGTAGGCTATAACTCTTCACTAACTACCCTCGCATCAAAGACGTCAGCAATCGCAAACGAAAAGTGCGAGCTTTGTAAGCTATAGTCCTGTCTTGCTAGAGCGTAACTTGAGTTGCTCAAATGATGTAGGGGCAAAAGCTGCTGTAAGTCGGCCAGTATTAATTATTTCATAGTTTAAAAAATGGGGTGATTTATTGGTTTGGCACATACACCTGAGTGTGTAATGTACTTTTGTGCATGAGTCTTGGATTTTCTTTTGACCGCTAGCGATAATTTTGACTATTGACTCATTCATGCAAGTGAAATCACACCTTGTCTTTAAAAAATACAAATTTTGGATTTACATTTCCTTCAGTATGAACTGAAGATACCAGTTACAAAAATGTATTCTGTTATGCAGTTTTCTGTACTTTGTAACAATTTATGAAAAATATTTTAGCAATGTTATACCACGATATGATGTGTGTAACTGATCCTTACTTGCCATTGTTTAACTTTTAGAGAAATTTTCGTTCTCATTGTTCTATTTGTACACCAATAACATTAAGTATTTTATTTTGTTAAAATAAAACATGTTCGTATGTTTTCCTGTTCAATTTTGATCCGTAGGATGAATTTGCTTATTATTACAAGCAAATGGACTGCACAAAATAGTACATCACGCCATCAAATTATCTGATGACAACTCGGTGACGGGACTGCATAGGTTTACAAACCCTCATGGCCAACCGGGCAGGCAATATTCATCAAACTGCTACGTTAGTCTCGAGTCTCACTTCAATAATGCGATTCATAAATTAGTAGTATCAACATTATAATAGATAAAGGCTAACATCCTTCACTAAATATATTTAATTTCAAACAGAGTTAAGAAGAATAATTAATAATAAGTCATTTTAGAGTTTCGAGTAATAACTATAGTGCAGCCCAGTCGGCCTGATCCGATAATATAGTACAATTTATACGTTCTAAAAAGTTGTTCCAAATGAGCGCAATTATCTGCAAGAGCACGAACATTTCGCAGGCATTTACAAATTCTTCGAAAATTTTTTGTTTTAACGAAGTAAAATTGAACGTATACTTTCATTAACTGATGCAGCACCGTATGTGAAGGAAGCTGATAAAATTGTAAAAATAAATAAATAAATAAAAATAAGAAATCTGTTCTTGAAATTTTTTCATATAACTGCAGGGACGCTTTGCAATTTATTCCAAATGTGCATACACTGATTTCCACATCAAAAAAGTTTCCCCAAAGTACCCACTATCTCGAATTCAGATCTTCAAGGCTTTGTTCCTGGGCTTGCTTTACTTCTATAGTTTTTCTGACATTGCGTATCAGGTTGAAAAATTTAATATGTGGGGTAATGTTATTGCTGCTTCACTTTGTAACGCTGAAAAGCTTTAGTGATATTGTCTATCACGTCATAGTGTGCTAAATTGCATGAAATATTCACAAACTTGGTGAAAGAGAGAAAAACATTTATGGCATTCTATGGCGACTGTTAAGAAACTTTGTACCAACATCAACTGCTTCTGGCTAATGGGAAGCCTCCACTGCACATCTTTAAATACTGACTTACAGCAAATAAATATGCCGAGCAAATGAAAGGTATGTGGTGAACAGAAGTACGTATATGATCTCGTTTCAAGCATGCTCCAATTATATTAGCAGATGTATAACAGTTGGGACTTGTGTTCGGAAGGTCCCTGGTTCATATCTTTTGGGACAGGCAATCCTGACCGTGGCTTTTTCGAGATTTTCCCTGGTCGCTTATGAAATGACTCTTTTCTATCATGATTTGTCGCTCTCCAAGTTCATAGAGGCTATTCCTTCAATATTTCATTGAGTTGTCCTATTACAGGATCAAAGTGCCAGCAATGCGGGCTGGTGCAGTGTGCGGTGTGATAGTGACTTGCGTTTTGGAACATTTTCTGATATGAGTGGCCCTTCTGAGGAGGGGGGACTCCAGCGTCGGGATATTTTGTCTGGAAACATGTTGGGGACCATGTTCATATCTCAGCGCCCCTGGATGCTGACTGCCCGGTGTCTCCCTCGCCTCATTCCTTCCTCGCGGAGATGACCCTCTATGCTGAAATATCCCTATTCCGTACCTACCTATGTAATCCAGTCTGTGTTAATAAATTTCGATCCTCAAAGCGAGACGGAAAATAAAGATGAATGAATTGGAGAGAGTAAGATGAACTGCGTCATCATCAAGAAAAGTGAAAAGCCTTTGATCAGTGAGATGACTCCTGTTTGTTATGTTCCCCTTCATAATTTTCTCTTGTTCGTACTTGACCTGGGCCCTGTTCCACAAAAAAAGGGTATAGTACATCGCAAGTGTATGGACTTGTAACTTGTAGTAATTAGTAAAATTCTGTTTTACGCTTGTACTTTACAACTCCACACTTAGAAGTGTTCGAGTGATTTTTCTTTGTTTCGCTCCGCAGAAGTATATTAGTATTTATCGATCACTTGATATAAATTTGTATACATTTCTCTACAAGTGTATTATCATTTTCATGATTTTCAGAGTCAGTTAACCTAAACGTGCTAATTATTAGCGAAAGGGCTGATAATATGTATAAAGAACGAATAAATAATATTTTTGTACAATGATAAAGTTAAGTCAAGTCAAATAAAGTATGGCTTATGATTGATATTGGCGTTTCCTGTTTCCAGCATATTTCAGAGCAGTGTCTTAGTTAATGTATATTTAAGGTTCTTGCTACATGCCATGATAATAATTTCTTTCCAATCTTCATTCTCTTTTAAAATAATCTGTTTTAACACACTTTTCTCAATTTTTTCCTTATAATGAGAAGGTGATTGTCAAGCAATATAAACAAATAAATAAGTATAAATGATCAAATAGACTAATACAATAAATACCCAAGAGCAATCGGCAACCTCGATTCTTCTGCCATTTCTGACTGAAATTGGTTCTTTTAAATATAGCCGTATGAAACCGTCGTCTCAAAGTGAATTATTTCGCTTAGATATGGATTAATGTATAATAAAATATTTAAATTATCATTATATATGAGAAAAAATAAAAACCCGGCTTAACAGAAATGACAATAATCCGCTCTGTACATTAAGTCCCTAAGGAGTAGACATAACCTAATTCAAGGTATGGCGAGGTTTGGAAAACAGCTATACCTCCAGCTTACTCTTATATGACGTCACTTAAAACTTTTTATTGATACTTTACAAGTGGTACACTTATTGCGTAGAGCAGTAAGTTATAAGACCATACTTTACAAGGACTTGTACTAATAAACTTGTAATGTATTAGGCCATGCTTTGGTGGAATGGTAGTGTCCATTGGTTAGATAAAACTGAGGTCCCCAGCATTAGGAGAAATTTGCACTGAAGTATGGTCTGTAACCATCAATAATGTTTACAGTTTGATGTCAGCGTCAATGTGGACTTTTTGGTAAACGAACATTGTCCTAGGGGATGTTTTGATTAACTCTCGCTAATCTTTCTCCGCGATGGGGAGGTGCGAGTTGTATGTAGCGTTCCGAATCATCTTCCCATTTTGTTGTTTTTTTTAATTACTGAAAGACTTATTAACACACTAAAAATCCTTGATATAAATAAATTTTGTTGCAAGTATTCTTCTCGTACTCTCCCTGTTTATAAAATCATATAACAAATTTGTGGAGGAGCAGTCTTGCAATAAGATGGACTACCAAAATTTCTTTGTAACATGAGAAATAAACTGGAAAACGCACTGTGGAGCACTCCCATTTTTATTCCATTATTATCGCGCTTCTGTAACGGAAATAATATTTAAACTTCCCTTGAAGCTTTAGTTAAAAGGGATGAAAAATAAAAAGAAAGGTTGTTCCAATAATTATATATAGTCCATGAAAACCTGTCATACAAGGTGGAATACTGTAATTTACAAGACTTATTCCTAATGAAATATTCTTTTACTCAAACATAATTATACTTTTTACTTTTTCATTTATACTTTTAAAGATATTATGCAGATGAAGAGAATGTTAATGTATAGTTGTTAAAAAATGAAACTAAAACCTGTAAATGTGTGATCTGACGTAACACAATCTTGTTTCTATGCGCATTTAATTATTAAAAATGCAAGAAGATGATTATACAATTTTTCATATTACGATATTCACATTTAATTTACAACAATCTTTAATTTGTTTCGTTGAGTTGCCTCGTCGAGAAGTTTTCTCAAAGATGTATAACAGCTGGTATAATGAATAAAAACTTAAAAAGAAATACTGTAATTTCCCCTTCTTTTTTATTTCATGTTGCATTTAAAATACGACCAAGTACTAACTAAGAACTCAAACTTGAATGCTTTTATGTGTATCATTAACTGGTTACATATTTGAAACTTTCGGTTAAAGTTTTATACATAAGATTAAAATATATTTTAAGGTTAGGGCTTGAACACGAAGCTTCAATTAAACAACTGTTTATCATATTATCAGCGAGAGGTATGAGGAGATAATTTACATACTTTCTGTATTGCCAGAATTTAGTCCAAACTGAGAATATTCACCCTTAATGTTAAAATCAGATGATAGCATGGCTTGCGCTATCTTGAGAGTGTGTTCGAGGATGAGCTGGTTGCATGAAACCGTTTCCTACTCACCTTGTGCCAGTTCTGGTTGCGTCATCAACACGATTCGGCTATCAACATCAACTCGTGTTGTATCATAGCTTCACCGATGATTCGGAGCTGTCAATGGGAATGCCGTACCACCATTTACATTTCAAATTAGACGACAAGGCATTTTAGTGAGGGCGGTAGTAATGTGAACACACGAGCCTACTTTATTAATGTTCCACGTGTCTCTTGTGTTCCAGCATCACTCAAAAAGTTGCATTTTGTAGTACATAAATTTCCTGTACGTATTTCATTGCAGTACTTATGCGACCGCAGTATTTGCCCCAAAATGAACTGCGATTATCAACAGATGTACTCAAAAACAGAGTCTCTCAAAGTACGTTTCTCACAAATTCCTCCTCGATACGTTTATATGAATTTGGCAATAATTATTTGCAGTATTCTATAGTTGAATGAAAAACAATATCTAGCATCTAAACAAACTCAAAAGGTTAGTCATTCTCAACTTCGATGACAATAAGTCCCTTCGGGTGTTCCAGTGCGAGTTCTGTTGACTTTGAGCAAGAACCTTGGACTTGGCGGGACAGTGTGTTCTCGTGACAGGGCACATGAATATGCCGCTACGCAGTGTCAGCCACCAAAAGAGCTCGGATTATCCCCACAAAGTTGGGAAAGCTGAAGCTGGATTAGGTCGCCTCACCAGTGGTACTGATAGTGTAGCCAAGGGGGGGGGGAGATGGATGATTAGTAATCTAGGTCTTCCAAAATTCACCAAGGGATTGCCTCTTGTGTGTACCTTGCTGTGAAGAGGAGGAATTATCATTGAATAATGAGCAAACCTAAGCTTATACTATATAATTAATTTTAATGTATTAACATGAGAACTATAATCTTTGAAGACAAATTATGCAGTATCTTTTTCCTTTTATTCCAAGTTGGCAAAACTGCACTTGCATTAGGTGAGATAGCTGTCTTTCTTTGACGGAAGTTCGTGGTTATTTGGAAACTGTTAAACATGAGAGATAAACTAGCTGTGTCTAACGAAGGCTGAGTAGATGTCAATAAAACCAAGTGGTTGTTGACAGTACAAATGTCGTATTTGTTCTTATTTGTAAATAGTTCACAAAATATCATTGATCCTGTTATTTAGGTTATTAATCAATAAAATGATAAAAAAGTTGTAACAGGCTTTATAATCAATAATTTTAATTGTATACGAAACTGTTACACTGAATATAATATAATTTGCCTATTGTGGGACTAATAGAGAGGTATTTGTTTCAATGTCCCCTCCTTATTCCCTTCACCATAGTTCATGTGCAGTGATAATGCCCTTTCTCTTCCTTTTCACCGGCGTTCCATCTGAGAAAAACAATATATCTATTATCTATCGATACATCTTGAGCATTATTACAATCATAACACCATCAGTATTATCATAATTACAACATTAACACAAGCAATACCAACACAAATCACCATCAACGATGTTACTAAGTCACCAACAGCAATGAATCCATCATTACCAATTTCATTACCAACACAACCATCATTAAAACTTCACTACCACCAACACCAGACCGCCTCGGTTGAATGAGGTCGTGAGTGGGAGGTCTGAGGTTCAAATCCTGCCAGGACCGTCCTCCCTGACTGAGGCTTTTTCTAGGTTTTCCTCAGTACTCATAAATGGTAAAACTTAGATCTGGAACCTTTCCTTCCTTAAAAATACATATCCTCTCCCAATATATCATTTCATCTCGTGTATCATCAGTGTCCACCGCCTGTGGTGCCTCAGTAGTAAAAACGGGCGTTGAACACTGTTAAAAAAACAACCACCACTAGCACAAAGATTAATATTACTATCATAGTCAAGGTACCATAATCACCAATAAAATCACATCTAATCGCTCTCTCTATATATAATAAGTTTGTAGGTAATTTAATACATACCTTATTTATTTATAAGAGATAATATCAATGACAATTGTAAAAAATACCACATTTCACTTCTTATATTTCGCTACTAAATTTAAGAAAGTGAAATGACATAAGATTTCTGCTGAAATTAAATGAAAGAAGCCCGCCCCACCAAGTTTGCTCCGAATTTCCAGCAAGTTATGATTTTGTGATATCAATGTTCTCTATTACTGAACTCTTGAAGGCACTTTGGAAAGTACAAACGTTCAAAATTCTGAAAGTAATTCATGCTTATTCTGCAGCAGCCGAGACAATATCACATTAGCATATCTTAACTTAAAAGGATACGCCGCTATTTTTTAATGTTTATTTGACGTGTCTTTAATAGAAGTGGTTTATAACAATGTCTTAATCTGAAAGTGGATCAAGTAACCGTTATCCATCACTTTCAAAGACAGTAGTGTAGGTTAAAAAGAAATATCTTAAGTTGGGTTTTTAAAGTGTTGTTAAGGATATGACAGAAATGGTGCCTCTTGGTAAATATTTGTAGCTGTTCAGCCCACGTGCGAGCCTTAATTAAAACAAATAATTTCCTAATGCATTTCCCTTGTTCAGAACAGAGCAATAACACTTGCAGGCACTCTACGATGTGACAGAGGTTCGTTGGGATCCTTCATCCAATTCCACAAAACAAACGACCCTTGAAAGAATGCAGCTGATGCGATATTGTTATCTCAACTATCATCGACAAAATTAGGCTAATCTAAAAGACGTTCAATTACAAACCTCTCCGTTTTTGTAGATAGAGGAGTTTGTTCCAAAACATAATGTAACATTTCTCTTCCTCTAAAATATGGAGCCAAATGCTAACAGATCAATGTTTAATGTATAAGCCGCATTACATTTTGCTTAGTTTTTAGCTTTTAGCCTGACAGAAGATAGCAATGAGACCAAAGTTAAAACTGATTTTATTTAAAGAAAATACTTCAGTTCGAAAAAAAAAAGTATTATATTGTTAAATAATTTTCACTAGAGCTATTACCTCTGGGGTATAAATTAGGCAAGATTTATGAGATAAATCTGTTTTTAAAAATTACATTTTAAATATTTGCTTTTGATTGTGTAAACTATGCAGATAGAGAGAGATAGTGAGAGTAGGAATAAGAGATAGATGGGGAATCTAGAAAACTTTTGTAGGCACAGCAATGAGAAGTGATGACGAAAAGTTCGTCGAGGTCTGCAACATGATAATGTAGAGAATAAAAAAATGATAGTGCCTCTTCGAGTAGTTTGTCAGAGGTAGCAAAAAAGATAAGGGTGGATATGGTTGGACATAAAAAATAAGGAACAGCTTAGACAAATTGAACTAGGTTATATTTGGTTGAGGGGAGAGGTAATTACGCGAAATAGTTGAAGAAATAGTTAACAGACATTTGCGAGATAGAGATAGGCAAAATACTGAATGCACTCAATGCACAGAAAAGGTATCGCTTAACCTACAGGTTCAAATAGATCCAGTGTGGGATCTTCCACTAGATGTCTGTGGAAGAGAAGAAAGAAGTGGTTTCGCATGGTTCAGATTAGAGACTGGGAAAGGAAATAAAACAGTTAATGCTCTTGGGGAAAGAATTTACCCACTGTGCGAATAAATTGATACCTGGAGGCATATTATGGCAGAATGGAGAGATATAGGGCTTTTAAAGAAATTTGCATTTATCATCATATTTTCTGAATTCCAACAGAAGTTTGGACATCTGCCGGAAGTGTTAGTGCATGAGATACACACGTAAATCGGGAATATTTCTAGCTAAGACCTGACAAAGAAGGTTAATAGCTAGATATAGAGATAAAGGGGAGTTGGGAAGGGTGAGTGAATGGACTGGGGGCTTGAGAGTAAGAGCTCTATTCTTGTTTGTATATAATAATTACTGATAGAAAACGTGTGATATAAGTACATCGATGTATTTGTATATTTCGATTGTTACAAGCACGATATCAGCATGTGCGGCCTAAAGGCCCATGCTACAATTTGTGTGTATTTTAAATCTGCTACAGTAAAAAGCATATTACTACTTTCAAAATCACCATATAAAAGCATTTTTTTTTTCCAAGCGTTTTGGCTAACACCCGAGTTTCAATTTTTCTACCATAATATTCACCGGTATATAAACGATATATGAGCCACGTTTTACATCGTTATTTCACTTCTGAGTGCCTTAATAACAGAGCGGAGTGGCTCATGCTTGGGAGGTCACAGGCTTAAATCCCTTGGGGCCGCCCATCATGACCTTGAGGTTTATCATAGTTTCGCCTGATCACTTAGACGAACACTGCAGGGATGGAAAGTTACATTTTATGAATTCTCCGCTCTCCTATTTCATATCATTGGTTTACTATAGAGTCGAACGTTCCAAGAGGGGTGCGTTATGTGGGAGTGTGAGGTGGCTCGCGCCTTGAAAAGATTTCTGCCTCGGCATCTAGTATGGAAGACGCCTCAAACTCCTTGGCAGTGTCCAGGCGTTCTGTTTAGAAACATAGGAACTACGTCTATGTTCCCGGCTTACTACCCCTGAAAGTTGGCACCCAGTGTCCCCCTTCCGGGAGTAGGAGTAGGAATGCATTTATTACAGTAGCAACAATACAATACAAAACAACTTCAATATGCACACGGGTCTAATTGATCGTACGTGCTTTTATGATAACTACCTATGTTTTATATAGCTCAAGATATTGCATTAGATATAAACAGTAAGATACAAAACATATATATATATATATATATTCAACAAAAATAGGAAAAAAAACTTTTTACAAACATTAAAAAATACACGTAAAAATAAAGAAATTTCATTATTGATGACACAACTGGGTTTAATTAATTTGTTTCCCTATGACTCATCCCCGGTTATCAACCTTTTCACACCTGAGCTGCCTTACTTTCATCAGAAATGTACCTATTTCTGCTCTCTTTCCTTGTTTGCTGGCAAATCCCAGCATGATCAACTTTTTCTGTTTGATCTTGTAAAGGAACGCGGTAGTTACTTTTCCCTCCATTCTTCCGTACCTTTACATTCAGCCATAATAAGTGCTCGTGATTCCCCCTCCTCACAGATGGGACAAATTCTCCGCTTATATTAGTCAGCCATGCTGACTAATGTCTGAACCACGCTAGTCCTGTGCACACCAGGCATAGGTACAGGCGGCCAGCCGTTGATCAAACACTTTAAATTGACTATAATGTATTCAGCTTAACTGGCAGCAGATGGATAGGCAGATTTTTGCTACATAATTCCATTCATTATATATATATTCTCAGTGCACATTAATGATTAACATTTGAACTTTAGACATTAGAAACAACTGCCTCATACCATCACCACAGCCACAAGGAGCGCCAGCAATCTACATCCTGTTTCTTTGTTCAGTTGGACATGTGCTTGGTGTACGCTTTGGAGTTTTTGTTTATCAGTGAAAGTCTGTTGTATGTACACGAGCATAAGAGAAGGCAAGTTATACTACTTGTCTGATCAGTTTGTTAGGTTTGATTTATTTATTTAGTTAGTTGTGTTAGGTAGTAACTTTGTAGGTTAGTGCAGGCAGAGCAAGAAATAAAATAAACACTATTAGAAATAAGCCTGTCTCAAAAGAAAAAACGAAATAACTGACATTACAGAAAATACAAGATGTTTTCACGTCCTCCCCCCCCCCCCTCTGGACATCGACGATACTTCCTACTTCGTAACTTAACTAAATTCATCTTACAATGATATTTAAACCCGTCCTATACTAATATTAACTCCTTTGTTTTCTGCAATATGTGCCATAACCTACAGTAACCATTCTTGCGTGTACTGTATTGTATTTTTACCTAACAAAGTGGTATTGTGCATCACCTTTAATAGTTCCTTAATATTTTTTCAGGTTGTCGGTCGTTATATAATTTTACAATATACAACGGTAATGAAATTATGGAAATAGGCATGTAAAAAGTTCTGTAATAGCAATGAACTTAAGCCTGTTGCAATCCATAGCAACGTTTGCAGCTCCTAGGCTAGTTTTGAGTTTCACAAGGTTTCTTCTAATAACAAATATTTTCTTAAGTTGGGTAAGGTATTCGCTTAAGCTTGTTTTAAGAAATTTGCCTTAATTCGGTATTTTCGGTATTCATCCGCTGGTATTTTCTCCTTCTTGGTCCGGTTTCAGATATAAATATCTACGCACTTTGTCGAGCTGGTAGATAGGCTTTTGTGTAACTTATTGCAACATTTTGCTAAATTTTCCCCTGTTCTTTGTTCTTGAGCGTATACGAAGGCTTTACCTTTACAAACTAGATGGGTAAATTATTGCGAAAATTCCAGTACTGGCATTTTTCTTCTGTGGTAACTTCAGGTGAGATAATTTTTTACTGATAGTGCAACAAATCAATTAAGTGTAAGAGTGTGCTGTACAATAAATATAGTGTTAAAAAGTGTGTCTACCTATTATAGTAAAACGCCCCTAGTTATGTATGGGGGAATGAATGAATAGTGTTTAACGCCCGTTTTTGCTACAGAGGCACCACAGGCGATGGACACTGTTGATACATGAGATGAAATAATATATTGGGAAAGGATTTAGTTTTATGGAAGGAATCGTTCCAGGCCTAAGTTTAGGGTACCTCGGCATTTGCCATTTATGAGGACTGAGGAAAACCTGGAAAAAACCTCAGTTAGGAAGAACGGTCCTGGCGGTATTCGAACCCCGACCTCCCGCTCACGAGTCCGAGACTTAACGACCTCGGCCACCCGTGGCGGTTTATGTATGGGGGATGTAAGCAAAATGGCAGATATATTTGGTAATTTATTATGTATTTCATGCAAAAAATAAGCTATATGTAAAAAGTATAGATCATCAAAGTTCATTTTGTAAAGTAATAATTAATGGTAAAACCTGTGCCTATAAAATTATAGTAGCTATAATTCCGGGAGAAATAGTATTTTTGAATCTGAGATGCTTTCATTTGTTATCAAGAGAAGAATGGTACACTCATTTAGTACTAGATAAAGACCATAATGCCTTAAAACATTATTATTATTATTATTATTATTATTATTATTATTATTATTATTACTGTAGATAGGGTTTTAGCAAATGCTAAGTAAAATTTCACAAATTCTATGTAATTGTATACAGTACCCTACCTCAAGTGGATGATCCAATAACCTGAATTTGACATCCTCCCATTAATGTCGAGAAAGTTTCAGCTTTAATTTGGGATGAAAAGCCCCAGGATATATGGTCATGGAAAGGTGACTCAGAAACAAGGAAGAAGAGGAATGATCATTCACAAACTTTAACAATAAATATTTTCATAAACTTTTCTGAGCAAGAGCCTAATGTATACGACACGTGTAAAATAAAATTTAATTTAATATGATAAAGAGTTATGAAAAACATAAAATTAGTTTATCATATGATTGAAAAAACATAACAACAATATTCCGTTTAAATCTTTATAACATGATTAAAAATGTTTAATGCAAAATTTAAATCGTTAAATCTCAAGGCATAGATCGTACAGAGTTTGACGCAATCAACGGTAATCAATAAATTATTGGCAAAGCAAATTATAGATGCAAGCAAAAGTAAAATCTTCCATAACCAAGAAATCAAATACTTTAATACAAAGTCCATTGTCATGCCTAATACCTTAGCTTAGCAATGAACATTGTTTGGAAAAACATTACTAAATATACCATAAGCCAAACAAAAAGTGCATTAGAAAGCGTTTGCAAATAAAATCTTTTACAAATACCTAGGTCACTGGGTGTACACTGTGAAGAAGGTCTTAGAGCTCAAAAAGTTTATTTAAAAAGTTGGAAAATGTACATGCCATCCTTAAGCTGAGGTTGCTTGCTGCGTCTGGTAGGAAGAAAGGCCAAGAAGCGACTAGTGAGCTCGTCACGCTGCACATGCAGAAGCTCTGAATTTCATTAACATACAATTTGTTTCAAGAACCTGCCGACCAGACCATGCATACGTAGCAGCATAAAAGAGGAAGAAAGAAATAAGGAAAGGAAAAGAAAGTTTTATATGATCAAGGAGAAATGAATATGTGCAAAACAATGTATTTACTTCACTGTATGAGTTTGGGTCTGTAATATTGACCTGCTTTCAGGATTGGAAATTGATTAGGCGGTACTTTCAAAATATTGCCAGGCATGTTGTTTTGCAGGAAAAAAAGCAGGGAGAAAAGCTCTGAATATTCAACATGGAAAGAAGGTCATACAAACTCTGAGGTGGTTACACAGGTTTTTTTTTTTTTTTTATTAATTTATTTATGGACGCTCTTTAACAGCTCAGGTCATCAGCGTCCCATTCAACTCAGAGCGTGAAACGGCCGACAAATTTTGCTCAGAGGCCTCTCTTTCAGGCTTGAGGTTCTTTTTCGTGCCGTAAATGTACGACACGGGACCCACGGCTTTAATTCCCTTCCGAAGGAAGCCATACTTAGGATTTTTACGCCCGAAAAAATTCATCGGTCCTGGCCGGGTTCAAACCCGCGATCTTGGGTTTAGGAGGCAAGTATGGTAACCACTACACCACCAGAACTGACGGTTACATAGGCTAATTACCAGCAATAGAAATGGTGGAAGCCAAGATTATGTGGGAGAGATATGAGAAGCATGGTTTTAGATATATCACATTATTATGGGGTGCTAAAACGTTTAACCTTTGCAAGAATTAAAAACATATAAATCCATTATCACATTGAAAAAAGAACGTATAAAGAACCTGGGAACATTACTACGTGGTCTAAGTGAAATTTCTATAAGAAAAATTTACCAAATACTACCATACAGAGCAATAAAACGATCTAGCCATGTAATGAAAAAAAAAACTATTTTGCAAAAATATGCCATTGCGTTTCGCCCAACTCGACATGACTATTGCAAGAATATGTATAAATCATATTTATACACCCCTGTAAACTTTTTGGAAAGCATTGTTCCCAAACACCAGAGATAACAGCTGCTAGCTTGCTGAGGAGGACACAAAACTGCAATGAATCTCTGCACAGTATTATTTGAAATAAATAACCAAAGGAAAGAATTGTTTCAAAGAGGTAGACAACGTTGTCGACTGAATATAGGAAAGGTTGAAAACAAGCACAGACTGATTTACTGAGTGAAGCGGGGTTCTTCTAGGACCAGAATAAAAGCAGACCTAGGGTAACTAGGTTAGGAGACAAACTAGCAACAACAAACGCTGTGATAGTGAATAGACAGCGAACGTTTAGGCATTAAAATGGTTATGGAGCCTAAAATTAGCTCTGAAGTCACTATAACACTAAAAATAGACATAGATATATTTAAAAATAATTTTAACTCTCGCAACCACTTAATTGCGTACTATGTCGTTAAACTTCACAATAATCCCCGTTTTAACATGCCATTTTCATATAAAAGTGCTTGCAATAGATTTTAAAAATGCATTATCTTAATACAAGAAATCACAAATTGAAAAATTACTTGGACTTAGTATCTGAAAATGGCCACTAGAAAACTTTCACATGAAAATATATTTTTTTCTTCGTATTTTTAAAATCACAATTTTGTTTTTTACTATATTTCGTTTCGTTTTCCCAAGAACTTTTTGAAATAATTATGATTTAGATAAATGAGAAAAATAATATGAAACTGTTTAACATTAATACATTATATTTGTTTACCTCACAATAAATCATGTTACAGACACCTTTTCTAAATTTTACCAAAAGTTTGAAGGTAGAAAATGATATTTCTACACCTGCAGATGTCACTGAAGTATATTTGATCTTGGGCACAAGCGTAGCAACAATAGCACAAACAAATTCAGTTTTCTTTCTATCAGAATATTGGCCATTGCAAGCAAACACAAAACTCCTTTGCCTTACCTTGCTTAAGTTCTCCCTTTCAGTCAGACGAAGTTGTCATTTAACTTAAAATTATACAAGTGTGATTTGCTTGCGTTTGCAATTTTATAAGTATGTTTTGAGTACGAAACTAAGAATTAAACACGTAAATTAAAATAGGAGTTATAACCATTATAAAACTACAACATTTAAATATTAAATGCCGCAAAACTTAAACGTTCTATTTTCATCATTATACTTATTAAGAAAAACACAGACACTTGCCTGAAGATCTCTGCCTACTGATGAATCACAGTGTAAACGTGAACATGCTATTAAGGTAACTAAAATCAGGAAAGTAACTCGAAAATTAATGAGGAGAGTTGCAGCTATGGGGTAGGAAAACGTTTAATATATGAAACTGTTCAGTTTCTATTAATATGCGTCTTGAACTTTAACCTTAATTTTTTACAATTGTGTTTTTTTTAGCATTTTCTGGCATTATAAATCGTTTTTCTACAAAAATATGCAAGATATTGACATGAAATGTTTACATAATAATATAATGCATAGATTTGTATATTAATTTGATTGTAACATAAATAAATTAATAGAAAGTAATTGTTTCAAGATCACAAAATAAAATGTTAAATGCGTGGTCCAAAACTTTTAATACGTTTTAAGATAAAACAATGAAAATTTTTCATTTACTGCCTCAAAAGTGATTTCTCAATAGTATGCACATTTTATAAAATTGTTATTTTTGTTAATTTTCAAAGTTTAATTAAAACTTGAAATACTGCACTCTCTTAATTACTAGGAATATCTGGTAGCACTTTCTTTACAATACATACAAAACTATGGGCATTTTAAAACTCAGTAGCAGATTCTGAATTATAACTGATTGAATTATTGTACTCTAGTTCGGTTAAAGGCACTTACAAATAATCATAAACTTTTCTGTACCTTAATCTAGTTCTCAGGAGCGAAGCAATTGATGTGCGCATGCTCGGGAAGCTGTTCATTTTAATTTGTTCCACATAAATCTAAGCCAGCAAGACTAACGGACCTTTTTATGCGTTCTCCACATGAACCGCACGATATTGTCAGGCTGCTCAAAGCGTTATTATAACGACACATTAGTCAAAACCAGGAAGATAGAAGTTGATTAGTTAGACAATTGATGTCTAATTACTAGTATGTTTCTTTAGCGCTATAGTCTTTCCTCTTTGCTTCTGTAATTTAATGAGTCTTAAGAGAGAGATTAATGACAGACTTTTTAGCTCTAAAAATGTCTTCAAAAGGAAGTCGTGAATTATATCGAGCCTTTAATGCTTCTATCGGTTTTTGTAAAGATCAGAAAAATTATAAGATGCAATAACGAGAAATTGGAAAACTTGTAATGACATCCTCTGACAGGAATTGGCAAGCAGTAGAAAATTTGTAACATTTCGTTTAGATGTGTTTTGAGAATACAGGATTTAAAACAAATCAGAAAAAGTCCATATGCATAGCTTGAAGACGTCAGCAAATAATGATTGTCTTCTCATATAGATCATTGATGAAACATCTCAAGTTTTAATTGTACTCCGTGTAGCGCAGATGTGACACTGATACACTTGTCGAAAAGACTCACTTTATCAAAGAATATGGCGTCATTTGTACGCCTGGAACCGCTGAACTACATTTTTACTTACATTCATAATTATATTCCGAATAATTTTAAAACATGAAAAAAATACCAGAATTATACATTAAATGCATTTATATCATTTTGTTGGAAGACGAGAAAAGTCACACAGGTAAAAAAATATATATATCGTTTTTTATATATAATATTGAAGCCCAAATATTTATTTTAGTTTTAAAACATGAACATTTTTGTAATTCATATTTAAAGAGAGCATAAATTTATAAACATATATGTATTTCATTTCTGTACTATTATCCACATAATAGTATATTAAAACAACTCCTATTAAAATAATTTTTTGATTTGGGTGCTTTTCCCGCCGGCCAAACTAATTTTTTAGCTTACCTACAATTTTGTAAATATTTTTTGTAACTTGATGCTTTTAGAGCCTATGCTGAGTATATAAAATATAAATAATTCACAAGTTAATGTTAATCCTGAGTAAGTATCGAACGCTTTCATAGTCATACATATTTATATCAACACATATATTGAAAGGCAGTGTCATAGGAATGGGTTTCAGTCTTAGATAATTCTCTTTAGTACTTAATATGCCACTATAAGGGGTGGTCATAACGCCCCAACTATTTCATAGAAATTGTTGAAAAGAGCAAAATGATAACAATATGAAATGTGATTTTTTTCCACAACAGCCGCATATTACACGACCGGGATTCGAACCAAAGATCTTCGGCTTCCATGCAAATGCTCTTGCCATCTGAGCTACTGAGCTCTGTCTCACCAACCGCGAACTACCCATTTAAGTCTATATGCCATGGAGGTCTTTAAGGTTATCCCATTAAAGATAGCTTCGACTACTTGGGTCCAGGCTTCTTGGTTAAAGCTAACTCACGAAATGTTTGCACTCGGTCGATCCTGGTGATCTAGCGGTAATCATTCCTTGCATCTTAGACCCAAGGCCACTGAGAGTTGATGGAATTTTAGGACGTAAGAATCCTAAGCATGGCTTCATTCGGAAGGGTACTTATAATTATATATTAAAACTATTAAAGTTTATATTCAAACTGATTTTCGTGTCGTAAATTTACGGCATGTAAAATATTCGGCTCAACCTAAAGCCTAAAAAAGAAATTTATTGGTAATGAATTGAATGGGAGCTAATGAACAAAGTTTTTTTTTAAATAAACGTAATAATAATATTTGCAATCAGCTTACGGCACAAGGCTGGAGGCGGCTTCTTCACTACCTGATATGACATTGACTTATCGGACCACATGTAAACATATTGCTGTTGCATACTGGTGAACTATTTGGATATTTATCATTCAAAAATGACTAGTTACAAAAACTAAAGATGACATACAAACACTTTCACTTGCTGTCACGCTTTTTCTTCTCTTACTGAGACATAGAACTAATGTTTTCTCAGAAATTATATCTGCTGTAGAAGAAAATGAAGTGCAGGCTCAATATGCTCTTATCTGTCTAACCTTTCTCTTTTTCACAATAACATACACCAATGCAAACTTATCCTGCCAAAGTTCTAACCACACTATTCAAATGCGCTTTTTTCACATAAGCCGTGATAATGGTCGGAAGGGCAGATGGTAGGTCATCAGTACCTAAGTTGAAGATCCATAGTTGGTCATTATGTCGAATTTTTTCTATCTGCTATTAATCCAAATATCTAAGAAGTTGTTTAATGTACAGATCAAACAATTCTTCCATTATTTGATATAAACGCGTTTAATCACATTTCTAAAAAAATTTAATGACTCAAACCGGTTAACTGTTTCAAGAAAGTATTTTCCGGTAATGCAGCATTAACACCACAGACTCTGCAATACACCTACAGTTTTACAAAGCATTGGACAAAATAATGTATCCATGTTAAATCATGGTATTTCTATGCTCAAAAGCCATAGTATTTTTAATGTGATCTTCAAAATACTATTAACATAATTTCTCTTCTCTTTAATGCCCGGAAACTCCAAATATGTTGACTTCCTTTTGAAGTTAATTCAACACATGATGCTCAGCTCTATTCTGATAATGAATCTTCGTTCTTTTTACAATTAATACATGAAAGACGTTCTCAGTAGTTTCTAATTGGTAAAATAGACTTCATAATCTGTTTATAATCACATTATACATTTTCACTGAATACAAAACTCTACAGCTGTACTCCTTGTTAGTCAATATCTGCAACAAATATGTCTAAATGCCATTAATTTCTAAATATATTCATTTACACAAGAAAAGCTGGGACAAAACTGTGCGTCGTTGTTTCTTTTCACAAAGTTCGTGTTTTTTCACCTTTAAAGTTCAGGAAATGCAGCGTGTGAAAAACCAAGGAGTGAATCGAACGCGGTTTGCACGCTTATTGCTTTACGCTCGATATATATCGAGAGTCACGATGTGCTCGCGTCATGCGGGATGAATCGCGCCAATTTATTGTTAATATTAAAACGTGCTCCTTCATAAACTGTGATAAAGATGCTTTATTGATGTTATGCAAGCCATGAGTTTGGGTTGCTACATAGAGAGCGAGTTTATTATTAGAAAACATCGTGTTCTGCAAGAGATGGATAACATTTAGCAAAGGTTTATGACCCTTTTTCTTTTCGAACGACTTCAGGTCTACCGCTAAGACTTTTTGGTTGCCTTCCTGTACTGTACAATTCTTCATCTGTTGGTAATAACAGTGCAAGGAATTTTGAAAGTGGGCGTTTGCACTAGGAATTAGGCACATGGTTCCACTCAGTCCCAAAAAGTAAATAGTAATTTACAATTTATATAGGTATTATGTTTTATTCTAAGTTCTGCAACTCCAGAAAATTAGCATTGGAAAATAAACATTATATTTACATCTATAATAAATTACTGCACTTGGGCAGTAAATTCGTCGTTTCTCATTTGTCAGTGACATTTATATTGCCAAAGTAATAAGCTTATTTTGTCTGTTCCAATTTTAGCAGTGTTAAAATGAATAACAAAAGGTTTCAAGCAATTGCAATCTTGCCAATTAATGATCTTAATATTTAACTTTGACTATTTCTTTGTTGGCCTCCACATCAGATTCGATTCAAGTAGATTTCTGGCTGTGAAATTGTGAATTACTTCTCATAATGCTGGTTTACGATTAATATAGGTATTACTATTGTCGTATGCTATATTAGAGTTGTGATATTTATATAAACAGTAAATATCACTTAATGAATAATAATGCAATATATAAAAGTATAAATAAATAAAAAAAGAAAGATTACAACGAATGAAAGACCTAAACAAAAGCTTTAATCGACATGTATTTTCTTCATGCTTTATAATAGAAAAAAATTCCATATTATCGTTGTCTTTTACATATTGCTTCCGCAGGCTACGAACGGTGCATCCACTAGACGAATAATGTAGAAAGCTATGCATTTCCGAGAGAGGTACTAGAGAGCTGTGGGTGTGGTACCCGACAACAGTAGAACATCATACCATTTAGATCTAAAATATGGCGCCCGAAAAGTGAATGGCGTGATAAACACATCACCAGGTTGCTCTGCCCTCGAGCACAGCGATGAACCTGCTCTACATCGGACAAGGCTTTGTTCCCTAGCACTTGTTTTGACGGCGAGGCGCGAAGACTTGTGTGTTTACTGTCTCAGCAAATTTCACAACCATGACCTTATCGCCAGTGCAGACAAATAATAGAGAGAGCAGACTTACATAATGTGTATGCCTAACATAGCCATCAATGAACTTCTAATTTCGAGTAGTTATGTAAATAGTATTAGGAATTGAGGCATCATACACAAATTCAGATAAAGTTGCAGGAGAAAATATCACTATTGAGAAGAAGTATGTTCTAACAAGAGATTATATATATTAAGACCTGCTTTTTAGCAGAATTTGGACCTCCTGTTGTACTAATCAAATACTCTTTTTATCACCATGTGAGTCCTCTAGGTTGGGCAGCAATTTTGAAGCGATTTGTTGTAGACGTGAGTGGCCTCACGTTGTGATGCCTATTTTGAAGTGGTTTTGCAGATTGATTATTGGTCGCTTCGGTGTTACTGCTCATGCTTCAATGACAACAATTTCAGTGTGAATTCGGTTATTTTATGCTCTTACTCAACAGGATGGCAGAGGATTTCAATAGAGTAAATAAACAGGCGATATATATTTTGCTCATCCTCTGGTGTTTTGTGTACGACAGACTTATTTACGTTGATACAAATTTAGTTGCCGTGTGCGAAACTTCAAAACTGAATAATGCTCCTGAGAAATAAGAAACTGCACATCTCTGTTTACTTGTAGATCTTATAACTGCATGCCTCAGCAACGTCAAAATTACCATTAGGCTACTGCCCGCTGAGGAATAAAAGTTCAAACATACATTTTCATTGGCTGGCTCAGGTTGGCCACGCATGCTATTCCATGCTTTTAAAGTTTAAAACACCTTATTAGCATTGGCTGGTTTAAAGGGCTAACAGTACAATGTCTGTCAGGTCAAAGTCCCAAACGGGTCTAAAAGTCCTGACTTTATCAATCCCTCCAAAGGCAGTCCCTTTTAAAAGTAGCATAATACTAGTCCCTATTCCGTTTTGACTTTTCAATCTTCCGTAACAAAACATCAAAGGATTTTCTTTTTTTTTGTGTTAAAGCTTATTACAATGCCAAAATAAGATGATTGCGTTTACATAAATATACTTTATAATTATATTTCAGTGGGGGTTGAGAGGAGGAACTATTTGTTACAGCTGTTAAATATCCCTGTGGAGTGATAGCAAGAAGATGCAACTCTTAAACAGATTCTGGTACATAATTTGTCTACATGTTTGAGAAAGGAGTAGACTCCATTAGATCATTTTTGAATTTGGTTTCAAGCACTTGAAAGCTCATTTGTGGGTATGGGCATTGTATATACAAAATGCAAACATCCAGAGAAAATGGAGGTGTAAAAAGTTCTGTACTGCATTTTAGAGCAAAGACAGGTTTTACAAGTAATCAAATGATCATCATTCCTTTCTCCACACATTTTCTGACGTCTTTCATTTTCTGTAGCAGCAATGTATTTATTTACAAAATATATTTTTACAAATCTAACCCATCCATTTCGCACAGTCCTGGGACCGACCATACATACTTTCCCAATACACTAGGAAGAACACGAAACTGATCAAACCAATATTTAACTCTTAGGAGAAAAAATAGATATAATTAAATAAATAAAAGGGGAAAATAAGCAATGTATAATAGAATTTAAATACCTAAATAAAATAAGCAGAAAATAGAACAATACAAAAGTAAATCTCTTACATTTCCTCACATATACTTACAAAATGTGACTCATATTCCCCTTCCCCATTTTCTGTTATCTGCCTCTTCCGATATGAGCTGTTTCATTTTATTTACCTACTCCCTCTTCCTCCTTCCTATCTGCCAGCAAAGTTCAGCACTACCACTGCCCTTTCCTCCCATTAACACATTCTTCCTTCCCCTTGCAGTACGCCAGAATATGCTCCCAATATTCTTTCTCCGCACATATAGGGCAGATTCTCGTACTCTCTCTGCCTGTTACTAGAGCACTGATGCACAGCATTTGTGGATAATTTATTAACCCAATGTAAACATTTTAGCTGCATCATTTAGAATTGAATTACTACGAGTTTTCATCATCAAGGTTTCACATGAGCAACGTGAATATTTCTGTAAACCGCAGGTTGCAGTTTTCATTAATAACTTGAAATAAAGCCTGTATTTTGTAGTCTCAAGTTACTTCTCATAGTAGAACTCATACATAAATATTGTATTCAATCCTCCATGAAAAGCATGGTTTCTCTTGAATTGCAGCGTTCTCTCTATGACAGTAAAGAATAAGTGAAGGTTGTGAATGCTGGCACATTAATCAGGAGTTTTTTTTTTTTTTTTCACATGTATCCCTAGACCAACTGTCGAAGATTTTCCTAAAAGTCGTAGAAATTTACATTTTGAACTCTTTTCTATTCCTAAAACACTTAAGACTTTTGTAAAACATTCTTTACTTTGCACTACACTTAGAACTTTAAGAAACTCGTTTGATTTGATTATTCGTTGAAGATTGGCCAATGAAGATGAACCGAAACTGCATCAATAATTTTTTTAGAAATATCTCCTGCTCTTTTTTATAGCTGAAAACTGCTCAAAAATTACTAATTGAAATTCCTCGTGACTTTTTTTCTTTATTCATGATTTGGTAGTCGCATATTAGCTAAGTATACACTTTTTAAAAGTTTGTGTTGTTTCTAGAAACAGTCATTGTTGAAGATGCAATAATATAATTGCGTAGCTTTTCAAGAATCTAATGGAGTAGGTACGAATGAAAGTTAATCCAAATAAAAGTTTGCAGCTGCATTATAATATAATTGATCGCATTACTGAAATAATAACTAAATAAATTAAGAAATTGAAACAAGTGAGAAAAATTTTGAGTTGTTTATTTTATGCAAGAGATTGTTACTAAGTACAAGCAGGGCTCTTGTTTTCTGTTTTCTGTCATATTAGCAGTGCCTATTTTAAACTTGTAACAAACAAGTTAAAAAGCATATTACTAACGTATTGAAATTACAATAATAAATTGAAGCCTTACGCAACAGCAGGATAGCTTTTTTGTTTTTGACGTGAATTTTGTAGGTGTAGGTCTGTAGTGATGAGTGAAATGAAATGAATTAATAATGGCACAAATGAGCTCCGAGTCCTTGGCGCCTGAAAGATATCCGCCCTACAGTTTCTCAGGGTAAGGAGAGAGTTGGATCCAGAACCTCCGGATTAGTAGTCGCAAACGCTACCACTGGACCATGGAAACGAGCTACCTCTATTTTATTCAAAGAAGAAAGATTAGGGATAAAACAATGCTGCAATGAACAGTTATTGAGTTTGCAGCATTATTCTACTTTAAAACAACAGCTAGATATACAAATTGTTTTCTTCTCCATTCACAATGTATGTTTTAGACGTAGATAAGTGTTAAGGTTACATCTTTGTTAGAGTAAGTTATCCAATTAAAATAAAGAAATGATATCAATCGTAAAACGGTTTAAAAAATAGTCAGTCTCTATATTTTAAAAA